>JAKUCM010000258.1:0-19562 GCA_023374145.1 Lepidium sativum | reverse complement strand
GAGAGAGAGATAGTCCGTCAATACCTCTACCTCCCCAATATTGAGCTCCAGTAAGGAGGTCATTGCCCATAGCACCGCTTCTACCTCGGAATGTAGGGCTGATAGACTCTTATGGACTCTGCGAGCCCCCTTAAATTCTCCCTCCACCGAATCCGGAAAACAGAACCAGCCTAATCCGGAGTTGCTGTCTGTACACTTCCAGGATGCATCCACAAAGCACTTATAGCCAGTGAAACTATGATGAGCTGTAGAGGGAAAAGCGAAAGAGGACTTTGGTAGACCTTTGCCCTTTGTGGGCAGAAATTCAGAACCCCTGTGATTACTTCTTGCTGAAACCCAATCCTTAGAGTCCGCCGTAGCTTGAAGTAATATGTTCTGGGGGTCAGAGTCTCTATTGGAAAAACAATGTTCATTTCTAGCTTTCCAGAGTAACCAAATTATCCATGGGAAGGCCTGCTTAGAATTGTTAGCTGGTATTCGCCAGAATAAATAATCCAAATTAGACCAGACTGACTATGCGGGAAAGATCGCAGGAGCCGACGGAATATCTGAAAGTGCCCAGGTCTGAAGAGCCGGAGGGCACTCAAACAGTGCATGGTTTATAGTTTCATTTTCTGCTCCACAGCACGAACAACGTTGATCACAATTTACCCCTCTAGTCACCAAATTTCGTTTTACAGGAACACAGCCTGTAAGTGATTGTCATATGAAATGTTTGATTTTGGGATGGACAATCCAGCTTCCATGTGTACTTTGTAAGTTCCTGAAAATTTGGGCCAATAGTTTGGGTAGTCGTAAAAGTATGAGCCGCCTCTACTTGATAACCCAACCTACCTGAATAATCTGGTTTAGTTATCTGGGGAATTGGAGTTCCTAATATGAAGGATACATCCACCGGATCAAAGTATTGTTTTATCAAGAATTCTTTCCATTTATTTGTGTTTCGATCAATAAACTGATCCACAATTATATTTGGGAATAAAGGTATATAGGACAGTCTCGCCGGGCGTGGGTATGGTATCCGGGATCCATGGATCCTTCCAGATCCTAGTCGTTTTCCCATCTCCAATTCGTTTGATTAGACCTTTAGAAAGTAGGGACTTTGCTGAAACCATACTCCTCCAACC
Source organism: Lepidium sativum (assembly GCA_023374145.1). Taxonomy (NCBI): domain Eukaryota; kingdom Viridiplantae; phylum Streptophyta; class Magnoliopsida; order Brassicales; family Brassicaceae; genus Lepidium; species Lepidium sativum. The sequence continues at coordinate 18,435 of JAKUCM010000258.1, read as the reverse complement.
ATATGAAGGTGATACCATTGATTTCGCCGATATAGGACACTTATCATAATAATACATACCCTTCAACACACGCGCCAAGAGGGAGTCAGAGAATTCAATTAGCCTTCACATCTGTTTAGCTAGCAGTGCGGAATTAAAATCCTCTAGTATTCGGAATCCTAGTCCTCCTTCTACTTTTGGTAAGCCCAATTTTTGCCATTTTTCCCAATGGATACCTTTCGAGACTTGGCTATTCGACCACCAGAAATCTGCAATTGCCGAGTTCAACTTCTGAATCACACCTCTGGGTAACCAAAAACATGACATAACGTAAGTAGGCAAGGCTGTCAAAACCGATTTTATCAAGATTTCCTTCCCCGCTTTAGACAGGAATTTGGAAGTCCAACTGTTCACTCTTTCTTTTAACTTCTCATGTACAAAAGCAAAAACTTCCGTCTTTGCTCCACCTATATTCTCTGGGAGACCTAAGTAGGAGTCCATCCCCCCTGTTTTAGAAATCCCTAGAATCTGGTGTACTTCCAATTTAGTTATGTCTGGCACAGTATATCCAAACTGAATAGAGGATTTGGCGAAATTTATTTGCTGGCCCGATATCAATTCGTACTCTTTCAGAATTCGGAGTATCGTCCTAGCTTCTTCGCTGGAAGATTTGCAAAAAAAACAGAGTATCGTCTGCAAAAAGAAGATGAAACACACTTGGGCTAGCTCGGGCTATTGATAATCCCGTTATCTGCCCCGACTCTTCCGCGTGTTTCATTTTTGCAGCAAGTACTTCTGTGCAGAGTAGAAATAGGTATGGTGATAAAGGGTCACCCTGGCGGAGACCTCGATGTGGAATAATCCTACCCTTAGGAACTCCATTTAAAATCACAGCGTATTCAACACTCGTAATACAAAACATTATGCATCGTATCCATTTCTCAGTGAAACCCAATTGCCTCAGAAGGGCTGCAATAAAATCTCATTCTACCGTATCATAAGCTTTACTCATGTCTGTTTTAATGGCCATGAAGTGTCCTTTAACCCCCTTATTAATTCGAAGAGCATGGAAAAGCTCTTGGGCGACTAAAATATTATCAGATATTAGCCGTCCAAACATGAATGCTGACTGAGTTTCACTAACTAATTTAGGTAGGACTTTCTTCAGTCGTAAACTTAAGACCTTAGATATGATCTTATATCCCACATTACATAAACTAATTGGGCGAAATTCTGCCATTTTGGTAGGTCGAGACATCTTCGGGATTAGACAGATGTTCGTTTTGTTTAGCTCTTTCTCAAAACTTCCTTGATACAGAAACTTGTTTAAGAGAGTCACTAGGTCATCCTTAATTAAGTTCCATGCTGACTGAAAAAAGAGTGTTGTCATTCCGTCTGGACCTGGTGACTTACCAGGATCCATCGAAAATAAGGCTTACCGAATCTCCTCTTCGTCCACCCGTTGAGTCAGCAAACGATTATCGGCTTCTGTGATCTTAGTTTCCAGAAATTTAAGAGAGAACCTAGTTGTACCATTACTAGAGAAAAGATCTGTAAAGTAGTCTGATGCTTCCTTTTGAATCTCAGAATCCTTTGATAACTAAATGTCATCTTTATTAAATAGCCCCACAATTCAGTTTCTTGCACGACGTTGTGTGGTTTGTGCATGGAAAAACCGAGTATTTTCGTCCCCTTCCAGGAGCCATCTAATCCAACTTTTTTGTTTCCAATATATCTCTTCTTCCAAGTAAGCCTTCGATAGATTCTCATTTGCTTCTTGTAAAGCTGCAGTATCAATGAAATTGTTATTCTTACACTCCTCTATAATGTTTTTGAGTCCCATAATTTTACTATTATCCGAGGAAAGATTTTTGCTATGCCAATAGGAAATTTCTTTTCGACAAGTATTTATTTTACCTACAAAGGAGAACTTACGACTACAAGCAAATCCTTTCCAACTTTTTTCTATAATATCCAGAAATCCTGTCTTATTAATCCTACAGGCAGTTGATTTATAATGCTTTTATTTTATTTTATTTTATAATAAAGTACATATATATAGTACATAATACATCATAATGAAATAATAAATGATCACAAGAAAAATATTTTATCAATTATAATAATTCCCTAAATCAAATGGTCTAAGTAGTAATTTTTAATGAGTGTTACACATATTAGTATTCCACATGTTTAATATCAAGCACATAATCAACCAAATATTTTTGTATAAGTATAATGTAAAATTAATTTAGTTATTTATATAAAAGAAGAATGACAAATTATTATTAAGATTCAACGAAGACAATAGTTTAAAAGAAGAAAATATCAAATTTAAGAAGAATGCAACCAATAATCGCAAAACTTTTCTAATTTGATAAAAGATTTAGTACCTCTTGTACTAAGAGAGGATCACTTTCTCTTTTTAATGTTTTTTCTTCATATGTGGAATTTTGTATTTGTTTGAACCTCTATTTTTCATTATCTCTATCATACATAATTGTAGAGACAAGAAAGTTCCATTGAGTTGTTTTGGAGAATATTCATCAAATTATTTTTGTGCTACAGAAACAAGTTCCTCTACTATCTTGGGACAAATTTTATGTTGAAACATCTGAATAGCTTGGAAAAATCCAAGATCAAAAATATTCAAATCCGGTGAATTTGACAGTTGATACATTAACCGAATATCAAACCATTTTGTGAAGGAGATTCTTTAAATTCTCTATTTCTTATATCAACATGTGTTTTTCATTGTATTGTTGAATAAAATTAATTTCCCAAAGTTTTCTATCGGTCACTTCTAGCGAATTTTCGGAAGAACTTTTTCAATCAAACATTTTTTATATTATCTCTCATGATAGAGACCATCAGTTTTAATTCCATGGTTCCCACATCTGTGTTTCTACTTCGTCGTTGACTCGCTTGCAAGGTAAAAATGGAAACATTACATTTTTCTTGAAATCATCTCATTTCTCTCTCCGTCAAATCGTGGTGATTCATTGCTGCTAGAAATATTACCTTTTCAATATAATTTTGGCTTTGCATGTACATAATATATCCACTTGAAAGGGAAGTAGATAATATGTTTCAATCTATTTGGTTATGTATAACCATTTCTCGTCAACATGTACAATATTGTACATATCCACAAATTTTGGTTAATCATCTTTATTAAGCATAGATAAGCAAAGATATCCACAAATTTTGGTCATTTTTTACTTGTGGCTGGATAGCGTTGGAGTGACGTCTCATTTTACCTTCTTTTACACATCTGAAAATTGTAGCTGGATTGACACCCAAAGAAGCTGCCAATGATCTTATGGTTGGTCGACGGTCTAACGAAATGTCAACAATCTGGGCTAAAGCAATCTGTATATTTTTTGACCACTTGTAAAGGCACTGCAAATAATTCTGAAACTTTTTTGGTAGTTATTCTCTTGAACTTTCTATTAACGCTTCTCTCTATAGATATCTAATCTTTGTGCATTTGTCATTTGTTTCCTCTTGATGATTTCTGGTTGAGTTTGTGATGTCCCCACAACTTTATTTTCAACAACTTCCACTAACTCTTTCTGACACCGGTCTTAAGTCCCAAAAATTGACACGTTAAGTTTATTCTAATATTTTTTTTTTATAAAAAATGAAAAAAATATTAAAAATACTTCACGTGAATTTATTTTGGTCTAGTGGCAAGTGATAAACCCACTGAAGGCAGACACTATTTCACACCCAAGAATTGAATCTGACTGTCTTTATTATGTAGGTCCAATTTTATGGTCCAATGGTAGTCCATTTTGGCTAATGAACCGGTCAATATTCTTTATAAAAAATAAAATACTTCACAAACAATTTCTCTTCAACAATCTCACAATCCCACAATCTTCAAAAAAAATCAGAAAAACAGAAAAAAGCTTCACAGGAGTCCACTATCTCCAACAAAACTTCACAAAAAAAAGCTTTCCACTTCCCTTTTCTCTCATTATCTGCTTCACAAAAACGCTACACAAAAGTCGACAATCTCCAACAAAACTTCACAAAAAAAAGCTTTACACTTCCCTTTTTTCTCATTATCTTTAATAATTAATCACATTTGCCATAAAAAAAGTTTTCAAAATCTCCTCCTACGAAGATTTTTATATATTCTCTTAATTTTTTATTATTCTTTCATTCCATTACTTTTCCATTACACTATAAATGAAAAAAAAAAACCAGAGGGTAAAATCCTAAAAATCACATTGATGTAACTGGAAACAAGGGAAATTAGAGAATTATTTCGATTAGGATCAAATTTAGCTAGAGGTATAAAAGATTCCGGCAAAGAAGGAAAAAGTGTTTCCATTAGTTTCTCTTCTTCCACAATTGAAAATGTTTTAGGTTTCTTAATTTTCCAAAGTGATCTTTTCAAAATTAGATGAAGAAAAAATAGATCTTGAATCGATCAAATTGTTATTTATTCTTTATAAAACATCATATCAAATAATTTTACTCATACGCAAGTGGCATTTAGCTTAGTGGCAGGTAGTAAATCCACAAGAGACATGTGCACTTGCACATTCTGGGATCGAGTCCTCCCGCTTACATTTGCATGAATTGGTTAATGGACCGACTATTTGTGGCCCAATATTAACAAAAAAAATAATTTTACTCGTACAAAGCACGGAGGTTAATACTATTTATAACATAATTTAAGATATTATAATAATAATAGTATCTTCACTAAAGAAAAGTGTTAGTCATTCATAGTATGATGACAAAGATTAAACAAATTATTTCTAAGCAAAATCTGCTATGAAAAACTGTACAAATAAAAATACGATGTTACAATAAAAAAGAGTAACATTATTTTACAAATAGATCATGAATTTATTATACTATAAGTTATGAGTCATAATAAAAAAATTAGACAAAGCAAATTAGTCTCAAAAAATTTACAAAGTATTAAAAGTACATATGTACCAAATAATGACAAAAAAGAACAAATTAAAAAGTATTTTTAGTTTCAATTAAAAAATATTAAGGTTGATAACATTTAAAACAGCATTATAGAAATCAAATTGTAAAAGTAATTGCATTTGGATTAGAAATTATGGCAAAAAATAAAAAACTTATTTAACAAAAATTTAAATTATTATTGCTTTTAGTAGGATATAACATTAACTAGATACAGTTGTGAAGATAAATTATGAATGCTGAATGATAATTGTGAAGAGATAATGTTACACTTATAGAAAAATGTAGGGTTTTCTTTTTAATAAATCATTTGAATGAGAAACCTAGCATTTATTAACGATTCTTTCATTAGAATCAAATAGAAATTAGATCTTTAAAATAAAACTAGAGGATTGACCGGGGTACGCCCGATTTTTGGTTTAGAAACATTTATGTGTAATTTATTTGTTGGGTAACTTGTCAAATTTTGTGATTTGTATTGTATTTCTGGAATGAAAGGTATGTGAATCAGAAAGAGATAATTTTATTTTTATTTGAAATGGTAAAATTAAAGATATGTTGCTCTACGTATTGGACAATTTTTATTTGCGTTAAGCCAACTAATTATGCAATCATAATGGTAGATGTGGTTGCAGGCAAGATTATTAGTGGCATCTCGTCATTTGAATGTTTGAAGGCAAATAGTGAAATTTTTTCAGTTATGAGTTATAGTTATGAAGTAGACTTCAATCAGGATTTTGATCTGGTTTTATTTATTATTTAAATATCAAAAGTACATGTGTAAAATTATTTGAAGACCATACTTGTAATATTATCTGAAGAACAATTTAAGAATATATCTTTATGAAGTAGTATTTATTTATAAAATTATGTCACTCAAATATCCAAATTGCATAAGATGTTATTCTTTTTGAATAATTAGATCGATATGATACAATAACCTCAAATCCTTTTATAGTTTGTCTAAATTAAGAGAAAGGAAAACAATTCTAGATATCAGAATTATTAGTTGGATTAACTAAACGGATATAAGACATGTATATAAGATATTCAACCCAGTTATTTTGAATAGTATAAAAATAAAAAGTAACTATGGACATTCAAAAGTGGTGAATATGTATAGTTTCAATAGAAGATTAAACAACTTCATCATTGTAAATCAACCGACATGTAATATGGACATTTAAAGGTCTTTCGAATTCGAATAACAAAGATTAAGTTACATATTATATAGTCTTTAGTCCATAAATAGATTTAAAATGTAAAAAAAAAACTTTTATTTTCAAAGATTTCTTTTAACAAAATTGAAATGGATTTAGTTAATAGAAAGAGATGAAGAATTGGACGAAGAAGAAGGTTTAGTTTCAGGTAATTAGAAGGTTTTGATTTATGAATGACAAAATCTAGATATATAATAAACGGTTTAATATTAATATTTTTTTCCAAATATATAATAACTAAATTATGCTATACAAGCTAATTGATTATATAATATATTATAAAAAAATTTATTCTAAAGAAAATTTTATTTTAAAGAAACCTATTTAAGTTTTTTCTTTGACTCGGTTCATATTCAGTTTAGGTTTTTCAAATATGTAAAAAAAAAAAGATAAATATAGTTCATCCTACCTTACAATAAATTCTTTCGTTTCATGCAATCTTTTTATCAACACATTATCTACACGTTGGATTAATGAAGCCATTTTGAGGTTTGTGTCATGATAGATCCAATAAACTTTGGATAACTTTATTAATGTAATGCGTATTCAACAAAACACAACATTTGGATAGTAATTAATATTGGGTGGAAGTAATTTTATAGAAATGTGATCTCGTATTAGTGCAACCGTTAAACCAAAAAATAGGAAATAAGATGGAACTTGTGAATAGTATGGAGGAACAGGAAATTGACAAAACTTGTAACATTAAGAATGGTTTTAAATTAAATCAAAGAAACAACTTGTAATGTGAGGTGAATAAGCTGGTTTAGTTGTCGAGACGGGGGCGCTTCTTGTTCTTCACGTCTTCATCAGATATTTTGTTTGGATGTGTGTTCCGAGCCTTGGAAAGAATTGCACAGTCAGCAGATATGGGGTTGTTTATTTCGGACGCCTCGTCGTTCAAGCCAACGTCGTTCGGAACAATACGGGAGACAATGAAAGTTTGACGTGAAGCTTGAAAGTTGTACATTGACACTTTGATCTGGAATTTGCAAGTTTAGCCAATAATGTGTTTTAAACTTTCAGGAGTTTTAGTTTTTAGTGCTTCATTGTTATCATCTCCCTGGGTAAAAAGGTAACAAAGTTTGGTTATCACTTTTATGGAAGGTGTAGGTGTGTCTTTGAGGTGCAAGGGCATTGAATATACCTTGATGAATGCGTTTATAATTTCAGAAGCTTTCCGTCCTACAAAGTTTGTCCCTTCACGATCAAAAATCACAAATGTTGATGTGTCTTTGTTGTGGTCACGGACCCTTACTTCAAAGTGGTACCTACACATCCATTTGGATACAATTATTTGTTGTTTAGTTTGTGTTTGTGTTGGACATTTCCTTTTCAAATGAAAGCATAGTGTGCAAACATGATGAGGCCGACATTGTTGTATTTTAGACACGTGTTGCAGTAGAATGAGGAGCCGGATTAACCCAACTTTGTGTTACAGCTACTGCACGAGATGTAGTACCAACCATATTGTTTGTCGATGGCATATATTGTAGCGAGACAGATAAAGCCTGCCGCCTTGTTTGTTTGTCACTGGAAAGTAATTAATAATCTCGACGACTGTGTTACAGAGTTTACAACTTGTAGGGTTATTAGTTTTGAAAAGGGACTTACCTATGGAGTTTCACTTTGCAGATACTGTTGTAATTTTTTTATAGTCACAATTTCCAGTTTTGTGATGGAGGATGATGCGCTTGAAACAGTTGGAGGTCTTTTGTCACTTTGAGGTAAGCTGAAATGTGTTTTTGTTGTTATGTTGGTGTTGATTTTGCTATCATTGGGAAATGATGGTAATCATGCAATAGCATAAGAGAATATATCTTTTGAAAAAATATTTGGTGTCATCAACGTCATTGTCAAAAAAGAGGTGGGTTGCTGATGTCGAGGTTAGGGTTACAGTACCTGTAGGAAAATTAGGTGTGTAGTGGGATCGAAAATAAGTTGTAGTTGTATTTGGGATTAGTGAACAGGGAATTGAATATACCTCCTATAGATTTTAGGTTTAAGTAGTAATGAGAATCACTTTTGGCTTGATGTGTGCGTTATTCCATTGGGTCCTAAATTTTTCGGCAATGTTTCCCTATAAGCTAACACGGATTGTGTCACCATTGGATATTAAATGTTAGGTCGTTATCTTGAGGGAGATACGTATTAAGCGTAAAGCTTGTGAGGGCTTACTCTTGATGTTGGAGGCGTAGAAACACTCTATCACTTGATCTTGTGTCATGTACTTGAGGTGTCATTTCTTTAGTGGATGTCAAGTGGAGGTTATCATCTGAAAATTATGCGGAGCTCACCTATGACATCTAAAAGACGTAAAAGTAACTTCGTGTGGTGTGATGTTTATGTGCTAGTCAGTTTTGTTGGGACTAATATAAATTAGTCACTAAAAATATGTAAGTTGTAAAATTTAGTCTGTGAATTATGATTTTTTACTTTTTCTTTTTGTTATTTTTCGTTGTTGCTTCGTTTGGATCATTGCGAAAACCCATAGTAAAATAATAATTAAATGAACAAATATGGAAGGTATAAATGTTAAAATCAATCAAACAATTTTCAAAACCCGTTTAGCAGTATAATCTCGAAAGGAAAAAACGAAGACAACAAATTTAAGAATAACAAAATGAAAAAAAAGGTATATAGAGTGTTGTACCTAATTAATATAGATATTGAAATCGATACATAATTGAAAAGAAACAACATTACATAATTTCTTCAATTATATTAACTAAATATATCATAAATAATTTTTTCAATTTAATTCGTCTCTTAAATACATAATTACGGCAATTAAATGTAGATTGATTATCAACAATTATTCTGTTCTTAATTAATTTTGTTTAGTAAATTAGATATTTATATTCGATAATAGTATTATATTTAAAGCATATACATTTTAATCACGATATACATTCAGTAATTGATTTTAAGCCTGCGATTTTGAATATATTTTTGATTTTCGACAAATAACAAGCAAAATATTTTGTTCTATATTTCGATGATTCGAAATCAAATGTTTTGGACGTACAATAACATTTCCGTAATCTTCTTTACAATTATTTGGTAATAACTACGGGAATTAAATGTAGACAAATTACCAAACAATTTTATTTCGTTTTTAATTACTTTATTTTAGTAAACTAGATATTTATATTTGATTATAATATTATACTTAAAAGTATATAAATGTAGATTGATTACCGTGATCTCTAAAAAAATGTTTACTTTTGGAGGTACAATAACATTTTCATAATCTTCGTTAGAATTATTTAGTAATAACTAGGGCAATTAAATGTACATTAATTATCAACCAGTTTTATTTAGTTTTTAATTACTTTATTTTAGTAAATTAGATATTTATTTTACATCAAAAGCATATATTTACTATACAAAATTATTATGAAAGGAAAGAAATTAATTACGATATACATTCGGCAAATGATTTAAAATCTACAATTTATAAAACAAAAAAAAACCACATTTAAAGCAGAAGATTTCATTCTATTTTTAGATGATACAAAATGTTTTTTTAGAGTTATAAGAACAATATCATAAATATATATTTTAATTAATTTAACAACTAATAAGATAATTAAATAAAGATATAAATTAAATTTCAAAAGTGATTGGGATAATCTTTCTAAAATATCTTTATAAAATTGTAAAATATAATGTTACTCAATATAATATATTTAAAAGTTATAAGGATAAATTTAAAAAATGTTATTTTTTATTATATAGAAAGTTATAAAAGTATTTTGATCTGAGTTAACCACTTTGGTCAGCACCGACTTAACCTACACAAAGACAACGTAACAGAGACGTAGCGAAACTGTCGCGATGTAATGTGAGATTCACGCGCTTTAGTCTAAACGTTGACTCTTTGTTTCATCGTAACTCTCCTTTCACCTTTAATTACTTTGCATTTCTTCTCTAATTAATACATTTAGGTATTCGTACGATATAGTATGCCAACTTAAATTTAAAAGAGTCTTTTTTAATCAACCAAAAATATGATAATTAAAGGAGTTTGAGTAACGTAAAATTACGGATAAAAGTTTATGAGAAAAAAAAAATCCTTTTTATTAAAAAATTGGCATACTATATCGTATAAATATAGTATGCCAATATCGTACGAATATAATATACCAATTTTTATTAAAAAATTGGCAAAAAAATCCTTTTTATGAAGATTTATTCCAACTAATACCAATACGCTTTGTTTATTAAAAAAAATCCTTTTTTTGTTTAACTAAATACACACTAATTGCCGAAGAGGACAGGTGGCCAAGTGGTGTAATCACTTTACAAATTCTCAAGACACCAGAGATCGAACCCCCTACCTACAGTAATAGGAGCAGGATTTAAAGTCACTACACTAGTTGACAAAAAAAAATGCACACTAATTAAAAAACTTACAAAATTACATAAAATGTTTACATTATATAGCTTAAATGATATAAGGATTATCTGTAAAATATTTCTAAGGCAATAAATAATGCATTAGATGAATTTCATAATCATTTTTAAAAATTTGCCATTTTTGGTAGGGGTGGATTTACGTTCCCCTAGCTCACTAAGAATCCACTATCGATAAGCCTATCATGATTTTGTCCAGGATATACATCATTGATTTATGGGCCTTGTCCATGACAAACATCCTTGTTAATGGGCTGGTCTCATCCATGGCAGATATTCTTGGCTCGTGGGCTTCGTCAGAAGCCCATGACCTCGACACCGTCCAAACCCAAACACGTGAGGGAGAATCCTAGAAGAAGTCATTTAATAAAAGTAGAGAGAAAATCAAATCAAACGAAGGAGACCAATTCTACGTCAAACTTAGAACCCTAGTTTTCATACTTGAGTTATAACCGAGTTTTAGCCTCGCGACTCTTGTAATCACTCATCCTTGCTACTTAGTAAATATAATCTTCTACCTTATTTTCTCTTTAATATTTATGTTAAATCTTCTACAAACAATTACCGCTCGAAAGTAGGAGAAAAGAACTTTCTTAACATACAAGTAGGAAGATGATTGATCAGACCCTGCCGACGAAGACAAAAAAGGCTCATCCCGGTCCCGGTCCATTGAGGATCTCTATGTGACTACATGCCCAAAAAGTGTCACCAACAATGCCAAAAATCACCAGCCGGTTGAAATCCCATAAACAACTGTCGACGCGGTCATTGAAACACCACCGTACACAAACACCAAGAAAACACAAAGCCAAAATAATCTAGCGCATGGCCAACTCATTCTTCGTCATAGTGGAACGCATGGAAGACGCGGCCAATAGAAGCGTCGTCGGAATTGCTAACCCACCTAGGTGGCGAGCTCATCCAGCCTGTGAACATGTCTCCATGTCGTCTGCAGAGACAGTTGTCCAGTGACTCTTATGAACCCTGTCAAAACACAAAACAAGAGGACGCACCGACGCCTCTCCCAATAACCAAACCAAGAAAATATGAGGAAAACAACAAGTTAGAAAGAGGAGAGAGGTCGTCACCTTGTCATGTCTCCCCATTCTCGTCTCTTCTTCATCATCTTGGCGCCAAACAGAACATACTATCACCTTGTCATCGTCACCTTGTCATCTCTCGTTTGACAGTACCTTACCTTGTCACTTTGGCATCCAACAATGCCTTAGAAAAAATATTATCTTGTCACCTTGGCATCTAACAATTGTCACCTCGACATCCAGCAATGTCGTAGACAGAATGTTTCCTCGTCACCTCGGTGTCCAGCACTATCTTACAAAGAATGGCAATGCCTTAGACAAAATATATGGCCGCATCGCCTCGGTGGCTCGGGCATAATATTTCCTTAGCGCAAAACCATGTCTTAGGCATAAATATCCTCTTCATCATCACCTCGTCATGATAATTCGTCTCGCCACCTCGTCATGATATTTCGTCTCGCCACCTCGTCATGACACCTTTTTCATCTCACCTAGTCATGATACCTAGCTAAGCAACCTCGTCATGCCCCATTGTCCTTGCCTTATCGTCATCATCCTCGGCGCAAGACAAAACTTCACCTCGGTGTCACCTCAACGGCTAACAGTGTAGTCATAACCTCTCATCGTCACCTCTCCTCGGTGTCGTACAATGCCTAAGGCAAAATATCTAGCCTCATTCTCAAGTACACAACCTTTCCTTAGCGTTGTATAATGCCTTAGACAAAATCTTGTGTCTTACTTTCAAGCACACTACGTTGCCTCGGCGTTGTACAATACCTTAGACAAAATATTGGCATCATCGTAAAGCACATCACAGGTCGTATAATGCCTTAGATAAAATCTAGGATTTCATCGTCAAGCACGCCACCTCTCTATGACATCGAACAATGCATGAAAAAATATATGACATTTTCGTCAAACACACCACCTCTCCGCAGTGTCATATAATGCATTAGAAAAAATCTCTGGTCTCGTGGTCAATCATGCCACCTCTCTTCGTCATCGCACAATGCGTTAGACAAAAAATCAGGCATCATCATCAATCACACCACATCTCCTCATCGTTGTATAATGCCTTTAGACAAAATCTTTGGCCTCATCGTCTAGCACATCACCTCTCCTCGATGTTATATGATGTCCTAAACAAAATCTCTCCTAGTCACCTAGTAGGTCATCACCTTTCCTCGATATGCGTTTCAACCTTAGGCAAAATCTCTCATCGTCATTGCGGCATACATTAATGCCTTAGAAAAATTCTCTACTCCTCGCTTGGGAACGTATTAGGTAAGCTAAATCATAACTTCGCACCTGAAATACCTAAGTATAAAAGTCGAGCACACTAATTGCGTAGGCAATAAATGGTAAGGCAAACCATAAATTCACACCTAAAATACCCAAAGATAAGAGCCAAGCACACCACTCACGTCGACATTACATGACAAGCTGAACCATAATTCTGCTCCTAAAATATCTAAGTAAAGGCCGAACCTTGCAGTCGCATCAAAAAAATAGGGTAAGTCACACCATAATTATGCTCCTATAATGCCTAAGTAAAAACCAAGCCCAGTACTTTTAGCATCGACAATACAACGTAAGTCGGACCATAATTTTGCTCCTAAAATGCCTAGGTAAAAGTTGAGCACTTCACTCGCATTGGCACCACAAAATAAGTTGAACCATAATTTCGCACCCAATAAGCTTAAGACGAGCACAACACTCGCCTCGACAACTACGGATAAGTCAGATATCAGTTTCGCTCTTGCAAAGGTACCGAACTTAAACAATATAAATGCCAAACTATTATTTCATATGACACAAACGATATCAACGCTACCTAAGTCACGGCTGAGGCCAAAATAAATAGCTTAACATCTGACACTACGCTATGCTACTATATCGGCTTTATACAAACATGACGAGCCGACTCTATAAAACACTTTTAAGATAACTAAGTTTCTTCATTGCTCTCTCTCTCTGGGTTCCCCTCATGAACGTCTACCTCGTCGTCGACACCATATCTCCCCACGCCATCACCATCCTTCACGTACTCGACGAACAATGCCTCGAGCACACCAATTTCATGCATCTTCTCCAACTCAGCAAGTGCCAAGTCATCCTTGAGCGCATGGGAGAAACTCAAGATCCTCAGCACAAAACTCAATGAGGCGGACCGCCTTGACCCAAGCCCCATACTATGCGTTATATTTCTCCAACTTAGCAAATACACGGTCCAACATGGCCTCCCCCATCATCTCCTCCGTAAGCTTGTAGATCTTGAATGTACCGTCTCCCTAAGTAAACTTCGAACAAGGCTCATCAACTTTATGTGTCACACAAAAGTCCTCACTAAGACGCTGGATCTTCTCACATATCGCATATCTTCTTCTCATAGAGCTCCATGTCGCGAGCATGTCGAGCCCGCTCTGCTATAACCTTCTCGCATATCCTCTTCGATCCTACCTTTATTTCTTTTCCTTCTCCCTTTTTGCGAGCTCTTCCCGTAAATTTTTCACCTAGGCTGCCAATGCCAACCTTGCCTTCTTATCTTCACCTAATTTATGCATTGTAGTAATCGCCTCGGCCTCGACTTCCTGAGCCTGTTTCCGATACTTCACAACATTTTGCCTTGACCCCTTTGTGTCACCCACAATAACAATTTGATCCCCATACATATCCCGAATAATATTGAGTGTTGGTACAACTACAAAACAAGAAGCAAATCAGACAAGCACAAACACTCAATCAGACAAGAGCAAACACTAAATCAGACAAGTCAAGCCGAGGTCATTAATGATGACTGAGGACATACCTAGCCATTAGAACAACAAAATCACCAATGAGCTTGATCAATAATTTTCTCCTACTGCAGAGCCTCATGCATCAAACGGGGGAGGGAAAGAGGTACAACGATACATTCTATTTCTCACCGCAAGTTTTATCTGACCTTGTCATTTTGAACGTTCGTCCACCAACGCACACTAAGTTCTTTAATATGACCAAGGTCATGAAATCTGTGTCATGAAGATAATCAGGATTCTCACCTAATTTCCCTCTCGGCATTGTCAAAACCAACACTATTCTTGTCCTGGCCAACTTGGACCCCCCGGACATCGTCAACATCAATACCTCAGTTCACATTACCACCTCGGCAAACACAATCCTCAGTTCCGCCACCATCAACGTGAGCCTCATGGGCTCCAGCCTCCGCGTCGAAGAACTTGCCTCGCATGTCCTCTACTCGTCCAAATCTGGCCTCAGCAATGAAGAACTTAACAAAGTTGTCCTCTTGCGACCAAATCTAGCTTTGCTAATCTCACCTCATCGTTGAAGAACTCACATTTACTATCCTTCCTTTTAGTAGACGCTTGATTATTTCTTAGTTCAACGCCGAAGAACTTGCCTCGACAGTGCTTCCCTCATGCATACGCCCTAGCTTCGACAAATCTTCGCTCATGTCAGCCACGCGCTTTACATTGTCCAATAAAGAATGAAAAATGAAGGAACAACACATGGCATAGTGGATCCACGCGTGCCAGATGCTTCTCAGGTAAGTTTGGCAATTCCTTCCTCGTCACCAAACTAGGGGACAATTATTGAGGATTAAATCCAGAATAAACAATTTTAATTGTGAAAATTTGAAAGTTTTTTTTTTCTTGTACTATAAATATTTATTGATCAACAAAAGTTATTTACAAATGGAAGTACAACGAAATGAAACTGAAAGTTTAAAAAAATCATTGAATGCTAAACTCGAACTATCTTCACAAAACCCTTTTAAAACGATGCATAGAATGATATCTTAAAACGATTATTCGATTCATGATTGCTTTGTCAATTAAAAGATCATATTCTTGAAATCTATTTTTTAACTTTATTAAATATTTTATTTATTTAACTTTATTATATATCATGACTTGAAATTTCAATTTATTATATTTTTTTATTATAATTAACGTTTTATAATAATAATAAATTATATGTGATATTATATGTGAATTTACATGATTAAATCATATTTTTAAGCAAATGTCAAAATTATGAAAATGATGATTTGAGAGTTATACTTGCAGAAATCTCGTAATATAAATATATAATAAATAAAATTAATAAAATTCTTGTGTTAAAAAATATTAAACTTTATTTTTCCAAATTTTATATGTTTAATCATTAAAATAATTTAATTAATAACCTATTTGATATCAAGAAAACAATTAAGAAAATTTATGTATCACTGCACTTCTTAATATATTTTTTGTCAATATTAAAATATTACTTACCAGTTTACTAACCATATTTGTATATAAAAATATTTAATTTCTAAATGTGTAAATATGTATTTTTAATAAATTTATTATCTGTCAATAAATTAAAAATTATCTACATACATTTTTTAATATTAATAAGTAATTTATCAGTTTAAAAAATATAAATAGCTATAACTAAAAATATTCAAATATTTAGCTTTAACTAAATAACGAGAAAAAATACAAAAAAAATGCAAATACATATAGAGTTGTTGAAATTAGTTGAGTTACTTTCGGTGGATTTTCTTCAACATAACGAAATAACCATGAAAAGAATTTACAATAACTAAACATTATTAACCACAAATAGTTCAAACACAAAACATTTTCCACATAATTTAAAACAAAATAATAATAATAAATCTAGTAAATAAAATGGGTCCCATTAAAAGCCAATTGTCAAATAACCAAAAACCTTTATGCCACGTAGCGTAATACAGTCACGTAAGCCCTTCGTCTTCATTTAGATCCACTCAAAGTCTCTCTTCCTTCAAACCCCAAAGACAAAGAGAAAAACAGAGAGACTCTCTTCTATCGTGCGCACTTCTCTCCCTCGAGGCTTATCCTACGCCGCACCACCATTTTCAATGGGGAAAGGTTTTGCAATGAGCGATAGCGTTTTGAAGAAGATCATTCTCTCTTACACTTATGTCGCAATCTGGATCTTCCTCAGCTTCACAGTCATCGTCTACAACAAATACATCCTCGACAAGAAGCTTTACAATTGGCCATTCCCAACTCACACTCACCATGATTCACATGGGTTTTTGCTCTTCTTTAGCCATTGTTCTCATCAAAGTCTTCAAAATCGTTGAGCCAGTTTCAATGTCTCGTGAAACTTATCTCAGATCCGTTGTTTCCAATCGGTGCTTTGTACTCACTTTCTCTCTGGTTATCAAATTCAGCTTACATTTACCTCTCTGTCTCCTTCATTCAGATGCTTAAAGCTTTTAATGCCAGTTGCTGTTTACTCAATTGGGGTTTTGTTAAAGAAAGAGACTTTCAAATCTCAGACTATGACTAATATGCTATCGATCTCGTTTGGTGTTGCTATTGCTGCTTATGGTGAAGCTAAATTTGATGTTTTGGGGTGTTGTTCTTCAACTTGGTGCTGTGCTTTTGAAGCTACAAGGTTGGTTTTGATTCAGATCTTGCTTACTTCTAAAGGAATCAACCTAAATCCAATCACTTCTCTCTATTACGTTGCTCCTTGTTGCTGTTGTCTTCCTCACTATACCTTGGATCTTCGTTGAATTCCCAATTCTGAGAGATACTTCTAGTTTCCATTTTGATTTCATGATCTTTGGAACCAATTCAGTTTGTGCATTTGCTTTGAACCTTGCTGTGTTTTTGCTCGTTGGAAAGACTTCAGCTTTGACCATGAATGTTGCTGGTGTGGTTAAAGATTGGCTTTTGATTGCATTCTCATGGTCTGTGATTAAGGATACAGTCACACCAATCAATCTGTTTGGTTATGGATTGGCCTTTTTGGGGTGTTGGATATTACAATCACTGCAAGTTACAGGCTTTGAAAGTTAAAGATGCTCAGAAGAAAGTCCAGGAAAATGATGAAGAAGCTGGGAAGCTTTTGGAAGAAAGGGAAAGTGAAACTAAACGAAATGAAACTCAGGATTGATCTGATCTGATCTGATCTGAGTTTTCAAAGAATAAGAGCTTCAATGGTAAGAGTGATTTTTGGAATTAGTTTCTTCATTGGTATGATTATCATTGTCGGTGTTCTTCTACGTTTGTTAAGTTATGGTTAAACATAGTGATTTATGAATCTCTTTGAACTCCATTTGTAATCTTCTTTTGAGTTATTTTTGTTTTGTCCCTTACGAATCTATCAATGTGGGTAACAATGGTTTCATTTGACCTCTAGAAAAGTCAAATTTCATTTTACAAAAATGAACTTTTGGATTGCAGACAAAGCATACCCGAGGCTAAAATCGAGTTCAATTTAGAGTTTGGCTATGTATCGAGTCTTCACAATTCAAGTAATCTACTAAACTGATCCTAAAGATCTAGTAGGAGTGATGGAAGAAGACAAATGGCTCATACTAAAAAATAATGTAATATTTCAAGTGGTTAAATGAGAATTAGGACCTTTACACTAACGAATATTTGGGGAAGTTCAACAGATTTGGATCTACACTCGTTTCACATAAAGCTGTTTTGGTTTCAGAATCGATTCGAAAAGCATGCATTTGGTTTGTTGTTTTCTGACTTTGAATAGCTAATATATTGACTCTAGACAGAATTTTCTATTGGACAATTTCACTTGGCTCCACGACTCAGTTTCCCGTGATACCTGAGTTACTTTGACGAATTAAGTATGAATTTCTAACCAAATTAGATGACAATACATGTTAGGCACACAGCTAAGTCATTACTAAATTTAATATAAACTAAAACCATTTTGATTTAATAATTAAAATACCAAAAACTCTAGTCAATGAATAACTTGACTGAGTTATTTTTTTTGTTTTTTTTGTTGACGACGTTCTCTCTTATCTTGTG
>JAKUCM010000257.1:0-32824 GCA_023374145.1 Lepidium sativum | reverse complement strand
AATTTGTTCGAAATTTCACCAAGAAACGTGTGCGACCCCAAAAATCGGGAGAATTCTAACTCAGACGAGAAACTCCTTGTTTTTCCATAATTTAAGAAAGATCTCAGTAAATCACAGACCAAGGCTCAGATGTCCTTTGCACGACGGAATAATTGTTCCACTAGAATTCATGAGCGCTTTCAACTTCATGATTGGAGGAGCAAATAGTAGCACTGACCAAGAAGACGCTGCATATTGTCAACTCTTCGTGGAAAATCCGACTGGTGATGCACTTGTTTTGTTTACTAAGCTTAATGCTAAGTTTATCATGGACTTCAATCAGCTACATGAGCTATTCATGAAGTAGTGCGCCATATTCGTCAACCAAGACACTTCGGCAGCCGAGTTGCACTCGCTAAGACAAGAGAATGACGAGACCTTGAAATCATACCTCAGTCGTTTTAGGAAAATCATGACCAAAGCCAAAGTTAATGACGACATCACCATTGAAGCCTTGCGAATTAGAGTAACTAGAAAGAGATATTTTCGTCAACCGACCGATTACGGTCTCAGATGCCTTATGTCGCCCATCTAGGCATGTTGTGTATATAAAAGAGAAAAAAATATTATTCGGAACCCAAAGACCCCCAAAGTTTCTAAATCTAAGGAATCTAATAATGAATACCAAGAACCAAGACATCATTATAATAAAGGCAAAGATCGAATGATCACGACTTGTCAAGTCGATAATACTCCTAAGCAAAACAAAAATATTGGGAACAAAAAACTGGAATAATACATACAACTGAGAAAAGTTATGTGTTTTCCATAACCAAACATGACATTCAACTTCCATATGCAAGCAACTCTTAGCGGAGAAGTATAGTAAAGCAGAAGTAAATGTTTTCAAGGAAGAATCATAACGGTTCCGAGCCCAGATATGGAAAGACACAATTACAAGATGCAATTCGTAACTCGAAAAATCAAGAGAAGCTTGAAGAGGCAAATTCGAAAGGACCGCGCAACGACATTGTCCTCCCTGGACTAGAGGATGTCCTAATGAACGTACACATTATTATGGTGAACTACAATCGTACAATGATATGATCCGATCAATTAAAAAGCATGAGCGAATGGTGGTGGCCACGATTTACAACAAGCTCGATCTCGGAAATCAACCTTACCACCCAAGAAAATAAGAAGTCATCTTAACAAAAGGATATTTGAGCGGTCTAGCCTTCCTGCACAATGATCCTTTAGTGGTTATACTTGAAGTCGACGATTGCAATGTATCAGAGATTCTCATAGACACATAAAATATAGTTGACCTAATTTTTAAAGTGACATTGGACATGATGGCACTTACAGACCTTAAATTGAAGCCAGTAGACAGAACCTTAACTGCCTTCTATGGAAGTTTGATAAATGTGATTGGGAAAATTAAGTTGTCAATTACTATAACAGAGATAACGAGATGGGTCAAGTTTTTAGTTGTTGATAAACCACAATTTACCATATTATTCTCGGCACATCATGGATTCACTCGATGAAAGCCATTCTGTCGAGTTACTATCAATGTGTTGAAATTCCTACCAACAAGGAGATCTTTACCCTCTGTAGAGATCAGAAGATGTCTATAAACTGTTTTATAGCCGAGTTGAACCTTCACAACAAGACATGCATAATCACAACATCCATTTGCAGAAAAGTGATTTTCAAGCCTCCCAAACTCGAAAAGTCTGACTCTTCTAGGGTTGAGCTCGTGAATATTGAAATCTTTGATATGTCTAACTGTGTTAATATTGGCAAGAATTTGGAAGTAACAACTCTAGAACAGTTGATCCGACTTCTTGAACAAAATGTCAAGACGTGTGCTTGGAGCGTGAAAGATATTCCTGGTATTGATCCAAGAGTAACTAGTCATAAACTAAATGTAGATCTAACAAACAAGCCATTAAGGAGAAACACAGAAAGTTAGGGCCATAATTAACTAAGGCGGTGAATGATGAGGTTAATAAATCAACTTGCGCATAATTAATTTTGGAAGTGCAATACCCAAAATGGTTAGCAAATCCAGTTGTTGTCCCTTAAAAAAGGGAAATGCCGAGTTTTTGTTGATTTTTACCAACTTAAGCAAATCTTGCAAAAAGGTTAATTTCCTTTTGTTGAGTATATATCAAATCGTCGAAGCCACTGTAGGAAATGAATTGTTATCCTTCATGGACACATTTGCTAAATACAATCAGATCAAGATGCACCATGATGATAGTGAACAAAAAAATTTCATCACAGAGTGTGGTACTTATTGCTCTAGGGTAATGCCTTTTGGGTTGAATAATGTTGAAGCTACTTACCAACGTCTTTGTCAACAAAATGTTCGCTGATCAACTCGGCTAGACGATGAAAGTTTATATCGACGATATGCTGGTGAAATCAAAGAAAGTTGAGGATCAAGTCAACTATTTGGCTTAATGTTTCAAGACTTTGCAGAAAATCCCAAGCAAATCTCGGCAGTGAAAGATATACCATCGCCAAAAAATAAATGAGAAGTTCTATGCCTTACTGGACAAATAGCCACGTTGAATCATTTCATCTCCCCTTTTAACAACTGTTGCGTGGAAACAAAAACTTTAAATGGGATGAAGAATGCAAGAAAGCTTTTACAAAGCTAAAAGAATATTTGTCTTCGCCACCGATATTGGGCTTGCCAGAGGCAATAGGACCATTATACTTATATGTAGCAATCTTAGTCTCAGCGGTAAGCATCGTCCTGGTAAGTGAAGATCATGACACACATCATCCAATCTTTTATACTAGCAAATCTCTTGACGGAGCACAACCCATGTATCCATCCAAGGAAAAACTTGCTTTAGTCGTGGTCACCTCGGCAAGGAAGTTCCCCCTTACTTTCAATCATACATAATCATTGTCTTGACATACCATCCATTACGGCAAATGTTACTCAAATCGAACAAATCTGGTCGTTTGATCAAGTAGGCAATCAAAATTTCCAAATACAACATTGAATATAGAAGTCAAACCAATCCCAAGTTGTATGTGTTGGCTAATTTTTTGTTCTAGCTGGCCTCAAAGCTAGAAGTGGATTACTTAAATCATCATCTCTTTTGGAAGCTCCACGTCGATAGCTTAGTGTCGCAGGTGTTGGAATTCGTCTAGAAACACCATACATGCAAGTATTAGAACATTCATTCCAACTTGCATTCCTCACGTACAACATTGAACTCGAATATGAAGCATTAATTGTTGGGATCAGACTTGCAAAGGAAATCGAATCTTACAAACCAATTGATATTTTAATTCCCAACTTGGGGTCAATCAAATAAATAAAGGGTACAATGCTAAGAATGATCGAATTGAGGCATACGTAAGAGTCGTAAAAGACTTAACTCGATGTTTAAAGTTTAACATTGAAAAAAATTCTTTGGTCTGAGAACACATCAGCTGATGCCTTGGCACCTATAACATCAACAATAGAACGAATTTAAAAACAAATAATATTGGTGGAAAGTATCGATTCATCAAGTCTACAATTACCTAAGGAGGACTTTTAAGGAGTGTTGGCAATAACCGAAACAATAGAGCAATCCAATATGACACGTCTAGTATCAGGCGAGATGACTGAGAAAATCATTGATTGGAGAGAAAAAATATTGGCATACATCTTGGATGCTGAAACACATGCAGACAGGCGGTTCAAGGCCAAGTGCGCAAATTATGTCCAAATTGATGGAAAGCTATATCAAGATAATACTAATGGAGTCTTGCTTTATTGTATTTACAGTGACAAGACAAGACGAGTAGGGCATGAAACTCATGACCGTGCTGGCAGAAATCATTCTGGCCGACACTGATTGGTGCAGAAATTCAAAACAGTTTGATACTTTTGGCCAACCATGGCGCTATTAGTCCATATCAAAGAGACTAGAGGGTGGAGGCCGAAGAGACCGAAGACCACAATTTCAAGAATATGAATCAAAATGAGAGTCAAGGCCGAAGTCAATTAGACGAGGTCGAAGACCATTTCAAGGACCCCAAAAAAGGAGGAAACTAGCCATCAAAAACCCAAAAAAGGTCACCAAATCATCAAGGGATCAAGAAAAAGCCAAAAGAATGTGTTTTGGAAAAGTCGACGCTGGGTCAGAAAAGTCAACAGGCGGATCCACATACCGCGGGTAAGCCTTAGGGTCGAGGGGAACCTACCGCAAGTCGAGATATCACGTTCTGCGGATGTGATCCGGCCGAACGGACAGACCAACATCAAAAGTCAACATCCGAGGGAAAAAATCAACATTTTGGAAAACTTCTAAAAGTTGATTCTAATCAAATGAGATATTAGCCAATGCTTTTATGACCCTAAAATAACCTTCTAGAAGACCCTAAATGATGAAGAAGAAGAAGGATAAGGTTGATTAGTCAAAAGCATAGTCAAATTGCTTTACTTTGAATTTGTTGGAACACATAAAGCAAGTGGTCCCAACTCTTATATATTAAGCTATTTTAGGGCAACATGTAAGCCTCTCCCTCTATATAAACTCTTGCACATCCTTTGTAACCTTCATCCAAGATATATACAAAGAAGTGTTACAAAAGCTCTCTCACTCATTTTATGTTTATGCTTGTAGTTTCAATGTAGTTGTAGGAATTGGGCTCATGTAAGTGGCTGTCTAATGGCAGCCCTCTTCAACCTAGTCACTTCTAAATTCTCCACTAAACTTTTTTTATTTTTTTGGGTTCATTTACTTTTAAAATCTAGATGAATGGTTCTACAAACTGAGATTTATCAAGCATACAAACCTCAAGTGTTGTGATGCTCTCCTCGGTTTAGATCCAACCTAGATCCTCTATCTAGTTAAGGCCGAGTTAGTTCATAGTAATATCAGATTTACTAAGGTGTTTATGTATGGATTCAACCACAAGTTGATGTTTCATGCTCATCTTACTCTAATATCCAAAACTAGGATGTAATCAAATTTGTCTTGAAAAACATCATATGATGTCGTGGTTTGTCCTATGAAATCGTCACAGATAATGGTTCACAATTTATCTCGACAAATTTTAGAAATTTTTGCTCAAAGTGGAATATTCGGGTTAGGAAATCAACACCTCATAACCCGCAAGATATAGACAAGCAAAAGCCACAAATAAAGAAATAATGGATGGCTTAAACAAGCGATTAACTGAAAATAAAGGCAGCTGGGCGGATGAGATAGATGGAGTACTATGATCACACAGAACTACTTTGTGAAGATCTATGGAAAAAATCCCATTCTCATTATCTCACAAGATGGAAGCACTTGCTTCTGCTGAAGCCAGCGTACCGACGTTACGCAGAACCGAGTTCCCAATAAGCGATGATTCTAATATTAAATCAATGGAAGCTAGTTTGGATGAGTTAAAAGAGATTCACGAGGATGCCCTAATCTGAGTGCAAAATACCAGAAGTAGGCAGCCTAGTATTATAACAAGAATTTCGACGTAGGCATTTCGCATAATGCGATCTCGTAGTCGAAAAGGTCTTCAAAAACACTGCTAACAAATGCATGAAAACTGAGTGCTAATTGAGAAAGTTTTTATATCATTAGTAAGGTCGTTAAACCAGGAGTATATGAACTCTCAACAATATAAGGTGAGCAAATCCCACGTAGTTGGAATTCCATCAACCTAAAGCGGTACTACTATTGAAAACATGTCATCTCGACATCAGGTGCATCAACCTTGACGATGCACTTTTAAGTTTGCAAAATTTTTAATTAGTTTCAAGTTTTTTTGGCATGATCCCTTTAAGATACGTAGGTAACATTCAGGTGTAGTTATACTAATAAACCTTTTTTATATATATTGGCTAAGACCCTACTCTCAAATTGTCGAGTTTGGGGTTAACTCGCAAATTTATTTTGAGTATTCGAATCTTGATATTAGTCGAGATCATACTCTAAAATCCGATTTTGAAATCTCACCGAATCCTAATTCTCACTTGTTTTAGCCGAATCAAAAACCTCTCACAAACTAAGCTAAGTCGTAAGGTAAGCCGAGTTCAAAATCTCGCCAAATCCTAATTCTCGTTCGTTTTAGCCGAGTCAAAATCTCGTCGAGTCTAAAGTCTTGCTCTATTTAAAGCCAAGTCATCAAACCTCGCTGCTCACAAATTGTAGAGTCGAGTTTCAAACCCCTGTTAAATCGAGACTAAGTTTCTCACAAAATCCAAACTATCTAAATCACCAAAATGTATAAAAAGAACCTGAATAGATCTAAACAAAATAATATTAAGTTCTTTACAAAAGTTTGAACAGGACGAAATCTAACTTTGCTCTAAACAGAAAAAATTGAAAAATAAATAGAGTCCAACACAGAGACTAGTTGATTAAAAAAGAGCAAAGCATAAGTAGCTAATCTTCCATATTTATATGCTCATTGCAAACATGCTCTTCTTCCTCCACTTTCTCCCCCGCCTCTGTGACCATTGGAAGAAATATTATCATCATTTGAACGATATTCATTGAAACCCTTGATTGGAACCATAGCGAGGTCAAATCGTGTTTAATAACATGAGGAAGATTATAAAGTCGAACAACAACAACAACCTCATCTGGATCAGCTCGAGATAACATAACTTCTCTCAAAGCTAAGGCAACCTCACCCAGATATGAACATTCACCAACCTCAATGAAATAGCTCTGCTAGCCAATCTTCATCGGCGCCCTCTAGGTTCCTTCAAATAAGCAATATATTCAGCTTGCTTGGAAGACTTCTTGTTTTCTGCCAGCAACTCGGCATTCACCTTTGTGAATTCCGATTCCACCTTCTTTAAAGAGGCTTTAGTGTCAACAGCTTTGAGATGCGATTTGCTGGCACCGTCAGCCAAGTTGGCCTGCTTCTGTGTAGTCTCATTTAGAGAAGCCCGAGATCTCGGTACTGGCTTCAGAAGGGCAAACATCGTCCACAAATCTAGACGGCTCAGGAAAGCACCCTCAACCGGACGTTCTCCAACCTCAGCCAGCTGAGAAATCCCTTCATCGAGGGAAACATCAAGATCATCCATAACGTTGGGCATCTCAAAGTTAGTTATTTCCATTGTATTCCGAAGAGTCCTTGTAAAGGAACACTAATTAGAATTTAACGTGAAAAATAACTAATTGCTAAGAAAAAAGCTATTTTTGGAAACTCGAGAAGTAGTTTGTTCAAGGAGATCAACCAGTAGTTTCTTCCAACTAATACAAGGAACCCCTAAAAGCTTATATACCAGAATCTAAAAATTCGAAATGGGAGTCCGATACGAAGAATGTTTTACTGCAATAAAGAAAGCATAAAATAAGTTTTCAAGTCGGTGGTTAAGTTTGCAAATGCCAAGACACCTAAAAATTACCGGACTTCCTTGCCCAAATCAATTGGAAATCCAAGCCGTTATTGGGAAAAAGATGCTCGTTAGATCGGACGAAAAAGTAATGATGTTTCGAGTTTGAGACTATATAAGTAACATAATCCAGAAAGTGAATATTTTTTGTAGCCCTAACAAAGAACATCCCCTTCAGAGGTGTATTCGAACAAAAGACTGTCATACCCTCAAACAGCCAAGTTGTAATTTAAACTCCATATTCGCTCCCAATGATCAAAGCACTAAGGATGTTGATTATCCCTGAACATTCGAGTTGAGACATAGCAATTTTCTGAGCAGAGCAATACTCCAAAAGAGTATCGGGAATTGGAAGCCACAAGTCGTAGATAGCCATAAAGTCGTCTGGAGGATATCACGACATATCATTCGCATTCGAGATTAAGAAATGTATATTCTTAGGAAGCAGACACCAACTGAAAGTCTTCTCCACTTTCTTGCGAGTAATCACAGAAGTACCAACAACAAGCGAATTATATCATCTCTCCAAATGATTAAGGTCCCGACTTGGAATAGGCATGACAGATCAAATACAAGGAGCAGCCTGAGATTGTCCGTCTCTACCAGGAAATATGATGACGTCTTCCAAATCCTCTAAATTTGATTATGTGTTTTCAATCTTTTGAACAAGAAATTGTTCTCGACAAGTAGATATTCCAAAAAAGATTGATGTTATGCACGAGTTGTTTATTCATATAAGTTGATGTTCATGACGATTAGCTTAAACTAAATGAAGAATTGTTCTAGACGATTAGCTTAAACTAAATGAAGAATTGATAAATAAGAAAATTTGCATTTAAAAGAAGATATGAGAATGGTATTCACTTTTTCTTGTTGGGAAAAAAATATTCACTTTCCCTATTTTAAGAAAGTGATACTTCATTGAAATTTTTTCAGAGTTTCATATTTGAAAATTCGGGAGATATATACTAATTTAAAATTTGAAAATTTATGTAAGGTCAAATAACAACGAAGTTTTTACAGAATGAAGGCTTTTTATATTGTGGAAACAAATTTAAAATTCTGTTGACTAGTTTTAGGCTGATAGAATAAATACTTACGATGTGTATTTTATACAAAGAAATTAAGTTTAATAAAACTAGCATTTAAAAGCTTTGGATGGATGAATCCTGATCAAAAGATTGTTTTGTATCCTCTATACCATTTCAACACTAATATATCAAACAAAAAGAGTTTATATTATTACTTTTAAAGGTAAATATTCTATATTAGTGGTGTAATAACTCAGGAGATCCTCTACCCCTATATTTTTATACTATATATAGAGGTTTTAATTTCAAGATTTCAAGATAGATAAAAATATCTCGGGCATATCTATTGCAAGAATAAGTCCAAATGTGTCATATTTACTTTTTGTGGATGATAGATTCTTTTTTCTGCAAAGCTACTCGTGAAGAAGCAAGGTCTATTATTAACATTCTTAAGGATTATGAGAGGATATCAGGACAATAGATTAATTTTGGACATTACTTTCTGGATTCGGAGAAGCATATATTACATAATATTATGGGAATTACTTAAGTAGGTGGCATGGGCTCCTACCTTGGTATTCTAGAAAATATTGGAGGAGCAAAAACAAAGGTTTTTGTTTTTATCCGGGAGAATCTTCAGGAACGGATAAATAGTTGGACATCAAAATTTCTCTTTGAAGGTGAGAAAGAATTTTTAATAATGTCGGTATTACCGACTTTACCAACATATGTAATATGTTATAGATTACCTAAGTCTACTGTGCAAAAATTAAATTCTGTGATTGTGAATTTTTGGTGGTCAAATTCAGAAACCTCAAATGGAATTCATTGGATGAAGTGGAAAAGATTATGTAAACCAAAGACTTAAAGCGGACTTGGTTCTCTTTTTCGTTGTATTAGAGAGTCAATTAATGATTAGTGT
This sequence comes from Lepidium sativum, assembly GCA_023374145.1. NCBI lineage: Eukaryota > Viridiplantae > Streptophyta > Magnoliopsida > Brassicales > Brassicaceae > Lepidium > Lepidium sativum. Next base: position 23,520 of record JAKUCM010000257.1, on the reverse strand, counting down.
TTGTGGTTGTTTTTACTTTTTTTTTGGGGAGTGGTCGTCATTAATTAATATATAAGTTGTTGAAAAAAAAAACTCAAATACTTCAAAATAATACATAATTACTTAAATATTATGATAAAATTTTAAACTGCTTGTCTTTTTAGATTTGTAAAAATACGTATTAATGAGTGTGCCACGTCAGGGAGCTCCATATGGTTAAATCTACCAGAATTAGTGTCACGTCAGTGCAAGCTCCACTACAATCTATCAAAATCTACCATGTTATTATTTACCTCCACCAAGCATGTCAAAGAACCATCGTACTAACCTTTGAGTTATTAGGAAGTCCTATTGTTAGGGACAAAGTGTATGAGGTGTGTTGATAAAACATTTTAGTTGGATAGAGTTAATAGAGTTTAGTGGACCCTTTGTAGAAGATTTTGGTGGAGTTAGTAATGCCAATGTAACATCTATTAGTAGAGCTATCTCTCATAGCTCGGCAGAGCTACTAACGACAATGTGATAGAGTTTGATAGTTTTGTACACTGTGTAGCAGATTTTAGCAGAGCTAGTAATGATAGTGTGATAGAGTTTGATAGATGTTGACAGAGTTATTCCGATAGTTTGATAGATTTAGGTAGAGTTAGTTCATCTAACATAGTTTGTATAATGAAGATTTTAGTCCTTAATTATTAGATCACCTACATTCTTTCTCTCTCACATATTGCAGCCAAACATCATTGAAGCACATAAATCAATCATGCGTTTGTTGAAGCGAGAAATTCTTGTATTGTGCAGCTTATAGATGCCATTACGGTAATGTAAACAATGTGACTCGCGAAGAGGAGGACAAACACAGCGGCAACAACGACCTTTTTTACTACATCAATCGAAAAACTTCTAAAGGTATGCCTTCGTAGAATTTAATGGGTTATGAATGCTTTATGATATAGTTTGGTAGATTTTGGGTAACTATGTAGTAGAGTTTGCAATAGTTTGGTAGATCTTGGATAATTATGTAGTATAGTTTGGTATTATTTTGTTTTTGTTTTAGTGGAGTTTAATCTACGCTATTTATTTTATGTCTATGCAAAATAAACTTCTCGAAGCCATGCAGTACTATATGTAAGACATTGATGAGAATCAAGTTGTTGTCACATGGTCGACATTTTCATATTTGGTAAATCTGACAGAGAAAACAGATTGTACCTAAACCAATCCTTAATGTAATCATATTTCAATCTCAAAACTTCAAAAACATGATTCGAATCAGATGTAAGAGTATTAATATACAGAGTCATAACTAAGTATGATATCTTAAAGATCACATTTAATTCATAGAATACAGATGCAGGTACAGAGATACTCATAAAGTCTAGATAATAGAGATCAAAAACTATAAATGTAGAAAAATACATATTCGATTCATGAAGATACAAAATCCAATCAGAAATATAACAAGTCTTAGTCTCATAAAATCATGATAACAACATTAATCAGAAATCAATAACAAAAATGATATAATCATGAATATAACAACAGGAGATCCAATATATATTATAAACAAGTAATGATCATGCCACTAAAAAACCTGATTCTCCCATCGTTTGATAAATTTAGAGACTCTTTGAAATGAATCCATAATCAAGGAAAACAAAGCATTAGAAATTTGATTCCAGATTCTAAAATGATTATACAAATAATCATTTCTAAAAGAGAAACATATAAGCAAATCCTTAAAGTAAACATCTTAATCGACACTAAATATAAACAGATTAAAAGAGATCTCCAAAAATAACTTAGAGAGAGCATCAATCATCAGTGATATAACATAAGAAACAAAAAGCAATATTTTGTAAAATTCAAGCAAACGGTTTGACGTGGATAAATACTTTTGTGTGCATGCCTTAGCTGTAGCAGAAGCATGGCAGTGTTCGAAGATCAACCTCACATATCCTTACTATTACTATTGTTGTATGTAACCAATTTAGTAGGCCAAAGAACTCGCGGTTGAAAATTTGGTTTGAGTGTTCATTGGAGGCAAAACGCCCAAGGAAAATAACGACTTGTTTTAGATGCAGAGGTGTGATACATAATGCCCGAACATGTAGAGTACACATCCAATCTTTAACTCGTAGAGTTTGTTTTCCAACATGTTGTGTCCTAGCTTTACTTAATTTTACTATAAATCTACCAACATCTACCATGTTATATGTTAACTATACCAAACTCTACTATAAGTCTATCAAAATCTACCATGTTATGTGTAAGGTCAACCAAACACTACGTCTAAATCCACCAAATTCTTCCAGTTTATGAGTTAGCTAAACTGTATTAAACTCTACAGTAACTCAACTGTTGTCGTCTAATCGTTGAGCAAGTAAATCTACTAAAACCTATTCTTGTAATGAAGGAAGCAAACTTTTGTTTTGTTAACTCATTTCACTCATTACAAAATAATATTAATATTCTTATAGGACCATCATTTAGGTCATAACAATATTGGTTCTTTGTGAGTATTTGTTAATAAAAAAAAAAAAGAGTTTTGTTGTGACTTTGTAATCAATACTTCCTTATCAATTTTACCCCCACGTGGACTATGATCAGTTAATGAAATTGCCTCTAGTAGTGGGAGCTCATCCATGATGTCAATGCCATATTTCATGCGGATAAAAGGGATAAACTTATCTTCTAATCCTGATATGTTCATACTTTGACCACATTAGATGCACCTTTTAGGTAGATTTGCATCCTCATTCATAGCATTTTATGCACTTTAGAGTCCTTTAGGAGCATTTTTGCATACATCATGCATTTGGAGAAACTTAGATGCAAAAGAGCTGGGTTTAGAGCATTCTGGAGAGGAATTGGCATAAAGACTGCAAGAATGAGCCTAAGACGAAGTGCCTAATCTAAAAACCTTGAAAACTGAAGATTGCACAAACCAAATTTGATGAACTCGCCAGTCAGACCAGCGAGTGCAGCCAGAGTGAACCAAGCAAAACAGCAAAACTGAAGTATTCGCAGGCTGAACTCGCCAGTACCAATCAAGTAGCACCCACCGACTTAGTTAGTTTAACCGACGTTATCTGATGCTGACTCGTATTAGGGCTTTCATGTTTGGGGATCTATAAATACCTTTTCTAGGCAAAAACCCAAAGATATCTCTCCTTTTGATGCCTCTTTTCTGTTTTGTTTCTTAGATCCAACTTGATGTGTTAAGAATTTGAAGTGATTGAGACCATAGTGTTTAATGCTCTTTCCATCTATGTCCTTAATTGCAATTTCTGGGTTTATATTCATAATCATGAGTGAGTTGATCTATAAGGGTTTTATGAGGAAGAAGATAGATCTATGTCTGATTTTGGGTTTTTAGCTGTACAGGTGTTTGATTTATTATATCTAGCTTTCTGTTTAAGCTTAATGTTGATTTCATCCTGATCACATGAGATTTGATTTGCTTGAGTTCTAGATCTGAAAGGTTTTAGGATTCCAAGCTTAGGTGCAGTCATGATTAGCATTCCTATCCCAAAAGTCTAGTTGTTTAGGGTGTTAGTTGGCTGATTTCATAACTTGTTCATAATGTCAATCTCCTGAGAAATCTCTAGAGAGATTTGGGGTAGATCTCAGCAAACTGAGATTTCATGTTCACGAGAATGGCTTGATTAATCAGTTTCTGTGTTTCTCCGCCTTAGATCTTACTTAATAATGTTGCTAGACGAGCTTAAGAGCCCATAGTCGAACTAAAATCACTGACATGTCTTCCTGATGACCCTGTTTTAGCTTCCTGATTTTAGAATAGTTCATACTTTGTTTTCACTACTTGTCATGTTTTCTTCATACTCTGTTTCTGTCATTGTTGCTAGCTTTGTTCTGGTCTGACCTCTAAAATTAATGCACTTGAACCAGGTTAATTTAATAAATCCCTTGTGTTAGCACCAGACTTTGGTTCGATACCTATTGTATTACAATAAACTTGATTAACGAGGTGTAAAACTCTTGTTATCAATCCTTTAAATCTGCATCCCAAGGCTAAACATTCAATAAACAGTGTATACATACCACAATCACCCGATTGGATGTTCAATAGTGTTGACTTCACCTTGTAGATAATGTATCTGCATCTCCTTTGGTGCAAGCCTCTTAACCAGATATTCAAGCATCCTTGCTTACGACCTGCTTGTATGAATACACGTAATCAACATTTAGAAGAAATGTATACCATTGTCTACCATTATCAACCAAGATCTAATAATCTGCCATTGCCTACTAAACTCAACCAGACAATGCATAATACTCTACCAGACTCTACCAATTAACTTCAACTGAACCATCCATAATCTACCAACATTACATGACTGACTCAATGAGATCACCATAGGCCACATTCGAGATGTTTAATTCGTAAATTTCAAAATATTGCTTACGTAAATAGATCTCTAGTGCTACCCAATAGACATTCTTGATGTTATGAGCAACGTACAAGAAACAACAAAACATTTAAAAACACGTTCGTCCAAACTCTACCACTCTATAAACTAACTCGATCAAACTCCATCAAACCATAAAGTACATTTACCAAAATCTACTAACTATCAACTAACTCCACTAAGCTCTAAGACACTATAAGTTAACTCTGTGAGACTCAACCTTGGGTTAATGAATTAATTTAGTGGCCCATAAGGCCCAATAAAAGAATTGTCAAGGGAGATCAAAAAAAGCAATATATGCATCTTCTCAACCTAGCACCAAAACCTAATGTGTTCTCCTATTTAAACCCACCAACTCGGCGCCGCCTAGGCTTCTTCCTCTTATGAAATCTTCAAACTCGAGCCTCATAGCAAGTATCTTCATTGCCGAAGTTGATTGATCAACCTAGAGCACCCTCCAAGTGGTAAGAAATCCAGTCCGAACCCCTACTTTTTGGGGCCCATAACTAATCTGATATTAATCTCCTATTGATGATTTTGGTATTTCTGGAAAGATCTTTCTCTCAAGTTTCTGTAGCTTCAAACGGATCGTTGATCGGAGTAGTATTGAGAGAGTTACATCGAATTTAAGGTAAGACATCAACTCAGTCTCTTTTTCCAGACTTAGAGAATTCTGAGTTTTGTTCTAATTGTTGTGTTTGACTTGGCATATTTGGGGTCGTTTTCTGACTAGATCTTTGCAAGGAAAGTCAGGTTTTTGTTGGATTTATATAAAGGGAACATTCAGGAACGCAACAGAACCGTCGGACCTTTGAATTTAGGTAAGATCTGATATGTAATGTCGTTGCTTGGTCAACAAGAATCATTTGTTTTGTTGACTGATGAACCCTCGTTCTGTCTGGTTGCTTGTGTGTGAAGGTTTCTGCTGTGAAAGTTGTTGATTTTGTTTTTGGCTGCGTTTTTGGCTGCGGAGGAATTGGGCTACGGACCGACAATCCCCGTGGAAAAGAGACAATGGCCAGGATGTCTCTTATAAAGTGGTGACGCGGAGGAATTGGGCTACGGGCTGACAATCCCCGTGGAAAAGAAACAATGGTCTGAAGTGAGTCGACGGGACCGCTTCAGCCCAAAAACCTATGACGAGCTAGGGAGGATCGAGTTACGGACCGTGGTCTCCCAACCGAAGGGCTCTAAAGCCATCATGGAGTATGGTTGAGCCGATGTGTGCGACGTTGGCTGCTACTGGCAGACCAGCCTGATTGGTACAACTTGTTGAAATACACAAGTTGCACATGATTGCTTTCTATGCTTAGGATAGACGATGTTTAGTATTAAGTTAGAACTTTGAGCCTCAGTGGGAGAAGTGATCTCCTCACTGAGTATTTATACTCACCCCCTCGTTTTTCCCCTTTTTCCATATCGGATCTAGGATCGTGAGTAGCTGCCGAGTCTCGCTTTTTAATTTAAGTTATTTATTTCAGTTATTTATTTCGTAAGACATTTTCTTCGTTATTTTCTTTATTTTAATGATTTTTATTTGAGAGATTTTATGTAAGATTTTGAGACCATCTTAGTTATTAAATAAAAACTGAATGTTTTGGCACGAAGTGACACGTGTTTCAAAGTGTCGGGAGACGGGTGTTACAAACTCGATCAAGCTTTACCAAATTGTATATTTAGTCTACCAAGTTACCAAGCTACCAAGCTCTGCTAAGCAATACTTTTACTGGGCAAACTCTACCAAGCAAAAAAATGCAACATGTAAACTCTGCTAAGTTACAAACAAATTCGTCGAATATATAAACTAAGTACACCTAAATTTTCTAAAATACCATCAAACCCTCCAAAAACACACAAAGAAAAAGAAGAAGACAAACCCAGAAAATCTACCAAACTCTACCACACTACCAACTAAGAATTGAGACAAACCCAAAAATCTAACAAAATCTACCAAATTACAAACTAAAAATCGAGACACACACAAAATATCTAAACCCTAAAACTACTAATACAACATTTCTCTTGACAAAAAATGCCTTGAATCTTTAGATATGTAAGTTTAGGGTTCGAAATCTCTCAAACCCTAGGAAAAACAAATCAAAATCAATACGATAATTCCATCCTACAATTTTTAATCCTTCCTATAATTGTTACTCTTTGGCGCCAAGATAAGCTTTTCCATCATTTGTCGATCGTTTCCTTAAACCCATCCTTACCAATCCATCACTTATCAAAAATATATTGGTTTCGTTTTCTATCATTTTTGATCATTTAATCGTCCCATAATTGGTTTGTAATCCAACCATATCATATCGAGATACTCGATCTCGAACATTGAAAATAAATCATGCCAGTATTCATTGCCAAATGCTTTATCTAAAATACACCTAACAACTTTGTTATTATGTACCCCTCTCCAGGACCATGAATTACTTTGGAAATTCTACGAGTCAACAATTTTGAATTATTTAATTAAACGATAAAATGAATTTGAATGTCTTATTGTTCCCCCTTGTTTTTCATGGTTACCCTTGAAGTCCCCGATGACCAACCAGGGAGAATCATAGATTATACCAATCCGCGTTAATCTCTCTCATACATGATCTTTGGGATTTTGATTTGCTTCACCATAAATAAAAATAATTTTAATTGTTTTTCCATTAGCATTACATGTCACATCTACCATTATATTTTCTGTGTGATTTAAGACAACATTGAAGGAGTCATTATAAAATAAAGCCAATCCACCATTAAGTCCATTTGGTTCAACCACAAGCATCATATCATAAACTAAATGTGCTTGAGTTTATTCCACAGATAAATATTATTCTTAGTTTCACAATGAAACAAAAAAATCTGGTTTGTGTTTCTTTCAAATATCCCTAAGAAATTTTATTGTGACCCTATTACCAATACATTGGTAATTCCAACAAAGGATTTTAAACATAAAATAAAAACTTAAAACTTCATGGAGTCTTTTCCTTACTTCTTAGTCTTCTTTCCCTTAACCTTGTTGTCTTTAGGCGTATGACGGGGTGACATAGCTGCAATAGCATACATCTTACGTGTGCTCAATCCACGTAGAGGAGTTTACGGTCGCGAACATGGTCTAGGTGGGACCATAGGAGGGTGAGGCGCTTTAGCTGCCATCTCTTGATGTTCCTTTAGTTCGAATTGTCTCTGGAATTCAACATGTTCTTCTAATTCTTTAGTTGTATAGGTTCGCTCCTCCTCACCTTAGTACCCCCCCTTCTTCCTCTTCCTCCAAGCTTCCTCCAATTCTGGTTCAAGCATAACAGAATCAGATATCTCATTTGGTTCAGAATTAACATCAATTTTGATGTCATTAGTGATTAGGTCATCATCGTGATACTCTTCTATAGTCTATTGTCGTACTGACAAGTCCAACCATTGATGCATCTTCTTTAAACGCATTAGAATTATCATGATCAGCAACACCTTCATGAAATAAAAGGCATTTATCCTTTTTGGCTGACAGTGAACCAAACATATTATCCATACTTGAAAAGTTGGGATTATGAGACGATTCTCCAACAAGACCATGAACCTGAGAGGTATGACCTTGATCTTCATTCTCATGTAAACCACATTTTGAGTTGGTTTTTACATAGTCACGATCCTGGTGCAAAGAGATGGAAATCTTTTTTCCTTTATCATGTTTCCCCACAAGTTTCCTCATAGTTTCATCGATCACCTTCTTACTATTGTCATGGTTAGTACTGCTAATTGTAAGAGCCCCCTTATAGCTTTGATTGTGTCCCATATTAGATCCCTTTTGTTTTTCCTCTTTTTTGGAGTCTATCAGCTCATTTTTGGCCTTGTAACAACGGTCATAGTCATGTGTTAATCTATAGCAAAAAGCATAATACCCTTCCAAATTTTGATATTCAATCATCATATGTGATTCTTGGCCTTCCACAAATTCCAATGAGGAAGAGAAAATAAGTGGCTTGGAGCATGGAATCCCATCATGATCTTCCTTTTATCCACATCGACATCAAGAACATGTTCCAGAGAAACCACCTAGCAATTTGAAAATCTCGTCAGTGCTATACTCAAAAGGAATTCCAGTTACCTTAACCCATAAGCAGATGTTGTGGGGATAGTTAGCATCAGCAAAGGTATTCCATAGAGTATATGTGACCATCCAACCATCAAACTAGCTTGAGCGAAGTTGCATAATTTGATTCAACTCCTTCTCTGTCTGGAATTCAAATTGAAACCTTCCATTACCCAACTTAAGCCTTGAGACTCTTCCTTCTAAGCGCCAGAATCTTGGCATCAAAAAGAGGAAAGTATCAACATCTTGGTGAGCTGGATTGAAGCATCTGCCTAAGAGGAGTTTTGAACAACGAGCCAGCAGAGCAGTATTATAAATGGCAGGTACCTTAATCCTCAGTTTCCTTATAGGAGACCTAGCTTCCAAAGCCTTCTTAGCAAGGTTGAGCTGAGACATTTTGAGCCTTGAAAATACTTCAAGATAGATACAGAGAAATTGAGAAAGAAGTGAGTAAAAAGAAAAGATGATGTGACAAATGACCATCAGCTTATGCTTTATATAGAGTAAGATATGAATTAGGAGCAGAATCAGACACATAATTCAAAAGTATAAAAAGTGATCTGATTGGAAAATTTGGGAGATCATTGATCCTTCCAAATAACATGACACATATCTTATGATCAAAGAGAATATAGTATATGGTTGGAGAATTTAAGATGCTCATAAAGTCTAGTATATACAAATCACTTGTTTCATAACTAGAACCATACATATTTGACATCAGATTGTACCTAAACCAATCCTTAATGTAATCATATTTCAATCTCAAAACTTCAAAAACATGATTCGAATCAGATGTAAGAGTATTAATATACAGAGTCATAACTAAGTATGATATCTTAAAGATCACATTTAATTCATAGAATACAGATGCAGGTACATACAGAGATACTCATAAAGTCTAGATAATAGAGATCAAAAACTATAAATGTAGAAAAATACATATTCGATTCATGAAGATACAAAATCCAATCAGAAATATAACAAGTCTTAGTCTCATAAAATCATGATAACAACATTAATCAGAAATCAATAACAAAAATGATATAATCATGAATATAACAACAGGAGATCCAATATATATTATAAACAAGTAATGATCATGCCACTAAAAAACCTGATTCTCCCATCGTTTGATAAATTTAGAGACTCTTTGAAATGAATCCATAATCAAGGAAAACAAAGCATTAGAAATTTGATTCCAGATTCTAAAATGATTATACAAATAATCATTTCTAAAAGAGAAACATATAAGCAAATCCTTAAAGTAAACATCTTAATCGACACTAAATATAAACAGATTAAAAGAGATCTCCAAAAATAACTTAGAGAGAGCATCAATCATCAGTGATATAACATAAGAAACAAAAAGCAATATTTTGTAATCTAACCAGCTCTAAGATTAGAGTAGAAAAAGAATGAATTACAAGAATAATCCATACATTAGTAACATTTAGCAGAATCGTCCTTTCCTGAACATTCAGAATCATAATAAGAGAGATATGCAAATTCAACGACATATCTATTATATTTGATTCATAATTCCGATGTAAACCCAATATTGAGATTCGATTTAATATCCCAAAATTTTGGGCATCGTGTATATTAAAGATTAGAATTTAATTACATAATTTTGAATCAAATACTAACTTTGAATGATATCATATGATACTAAGATTTGTTGCCAAATTGTCCATTCTTCTCCAGCATCTTAATTTGATTCATAGGATTAGCAAAATAATAGCCAATATACAGGGAGATAATGGTGATTAGAACAATACTAATATTCAGATCTAGTATGATCCAAATCGAAATGAATAACGAAGAGGAAATAAAATCATAATGAACACTTAGATCTATATGCAAGTTCATCGCCAGTGAAGAGAGATTAATAAATCTTGACATTGTCATGTAATTTTCGTGGAATTGCCGTCATCGCCGTAGTCGCCTTAAGGACAACAACCTTTTATCGTAATACACAATTAATTATATAAAAAATATTTAATGAAAATGTCTAACATGTCTTAAAGTGCACAAAATTATATTTATGAGAAAACATAACTCTGATGAACAATTATTTCACTCACCAAAAAATTATGAAAGAAAGTACATATTCTATTATGTTTTCATCTTTAACATTATTTTAATTAACACCAACAACACCTAGTTGGGAAAAAACAGAATAAGAAAAACAATTTTCATTTTAGATTAAAAACAATTGTTATTATCTGATATAATAAATGTAAAAATAATAAATAATTCTAAAACATATAATAAAATATTTAATTTACTGATAACTTAATAATTATCAGATAAAATAATATTTATCGGATATAGTAAATGTTAAATGATAACTAAGTCTAATAATGATGGTTTAAATAAGTGGTTAACATATAATTTATGTGATAGATAGAAAAATATCAGATAAACAAATAGCTATCTGAAAAATAAATATTTTTAGCAATTAATGAGATTAGTATAAAAAGTTATTAATGTATAACAAATACAAACGTTTCAATAAAACATGTTTGTAGGCGTCCAACAAAAATGTTAACTATCTTGGGGGTTATATTAGTAGCTAACTGATAACTGGAGAACTATTTGATAAAATAATATATTTATCAGTTAAATATTTTCATATTATGTAATAAATAAATTGTTAGATTTTAAAATTTGTAATACACATCTTCGACCCCTAAATCATACATATCTTACATCATAAATATAACACTTATGAATCACAGTTACATTTTATCGGTTAAGTAACATATTATCTGCTGACAAATATATGATCTAACAAATATATGATCTGTTAACAAATATTTTATCTACTAACTCGAAAACTTTTGTGAATCATATTATGCGTTTCGCGTGAAGGTACGTCATGAGGGTTAAGCAAAACAAAAATCTAAAACTCGTCGTTGACTCAGTGAGTTTGGTTCCTTTTGAATCTACTTTGGATCTCCTTCTTAACTTCAACAAAGAAGAACGAAGACGAGTTAACGAATCATGAACATATGAAAGTAAAAAGACTAATTTTTATTAATCAAAACCCACACAAAAAAGATAAATGTATGACTCGTTAGCACCTGCTAACTAATATAATGCATGCTAACTAATATACTACCTACTAACAAATTTATGATCCGTTAACACCTATTTTATTTGTTAACTTAACAACTTTTGTAAACCTCCTCCATCACCGTTTATTTCCCTTCTCCTCCACAATCGCCGTCTCCGAGATCTTCTTCTATGGTGAAGTCACGCATATCACATATCTTTTCACAATGATTTCATTGAATCATTAATTCTTGGGATGGAAATCTATGATTATAATCCAAAAGGAAAAAACAAGAGAGAGATATCATTGAATCATATCTGATTCCAATATTCTCTCGAAACATATAAGAAACTCTAATCGTTTTTCCTAAAAGCCTGTCAACATTAGAATCATATAATGATACAAAATATTAAGTCCACAAATCAAAGAAAAACCATAAAAGACAGAGTCTCCTTACTTAGGGGGGAAGAGATCCACTATTTGATACTCAGATAAGGTTTTTAATATTGCACCAATACACAAATCCGACTGAATTTAAAAGATATTGAAGAAGTTCTTTACTTGTAATTACAGAAATACAATTTTGAAAATAGTAATAGTGTAGATTTTGAAATGAAAAAGAAAACAGACATGAACTTAAGAGACTAGAGTGAAAAAAAAAAAAAAAAGAATAGATGAAAAAGAGAAAAAATTGAGATAAAGAAGAAGAACAATAATGGCGTTGGAGAAGAAAAAGAAGTGAGAACAAATAAAAAAAAATTCCCAATTCTTTATGAAATATTGATATTTTAATTTTAATATATTAAAATATAGTTTTTAATTTAATAATATTGTAGGGAAATAATAGTCAAAAAATGTGTGTACATGTAGTTACAAATTTATACTAAGCCTAGAAATTGATTTCAATAGATTTTAATGATAGTTACTACCATTTCTCTTTTCTGTAATCTATAATGGCTCTATACACAAACAAACTAAGATGTTGGATGGACTATTTAATATTTCCTCTGTTTTTTTATATTTGATGTTTTAGACATTTCACAAATATTAAGAAACTACTAATTGTTTTATTTTTTCTAAGCAAAATATAGTTTATCACAACTTCCAAAATATTTTAACCAATCATAAATTAATCTGCAGAATTTAAAGAATCAAAAATACCAAAAATGCAATAAATTTTACATAGAAATTTTATTTCTAAAACATCAACTAATAAAAAACAGAAGAAGTATGTTAAGATACCAGATTTACATATTGGGTATTTGTAAGGTAAGATATACAGAAGTCAACAATATTATAATCAGTAATTACTTTGTTTAATCCTTCAAATTTAGCAACTATATTGACTAAAGTTATTTTGTCATACAACGATATAAGAATCATGTTTTATCAGACTAGCCAAAATTGACTATCAGCTTCTTTTTTTATAAGCAGTTAATAGTCACATGAAAAATAATCATATCTTGTACTACTCTCTTTGACTATTTACTTTTTTTTTGCAAAAAACTATTACAACATGGTAGATAGAAAGTTCGAAATTCCTAATATTATTTAGCTCCATAGTAATAAAAAGGTCAATTTCTTGGTTGTTTATCATTAAGTTGAACAAATTATGAACATTCCTTCTCAAACCATAAATTTCGAGTAGCAAAAAATTTAATAGGCAGTATATAATTATGAATGGAGGAGTAGTTTCCTAAAAAACAAGAAAAAAATAACATTATATTTTTAGAAACTTATTTTCTATTTTTAGGGAAATCTGAAAACTAAGAATTTGAATGTTACAATATAACAAAAAGAGTTTTGAAAATTTAAAAACTAATTTTTCAAAAATTTGATCAGGTTAAAAATAATTTTTTTTAAAAGTAAAACTAAATACTACTCCAAAAGTACTTGTTATTTGGAGAATCGTAGCCTATATTATTTATAAATTGTTCTAGACATCTGGTCATAGTATGTATATATGAAAAATTTGTAATTATAACAATTTAACTCCCACGTTATAGCGTGAAATTTGATGGTTTTTTTAAGCCGTGTTCATATGGTTCTTAGACCCTTATTGATATTTTAAATATTATTTTAGAGGATCAAAAATCAAACTGAAATAAATCTGAAGTAGAGAAAGTGAATCTGAAGTGAAACCAACAAAATACCCTAATGAATCTTCTATGTATTTGAAAAATCGAACCCAAAGTGGAAACAAATTTTAGTTTTTCTATTAATTTTGTTTTAGTTTTGTATTTTTATATAAAAAAACCCAGAACCCAAACTCGATTATAACAAACCGAAGTATATCCGACAAAAAAAAAATAGCCGAATAAATCTTAAATCAAAAGAACCAAAAATATCGAATTAGAGGGAACTCGAAGCAGAACTAAATCAATCTAAGTTTTTATGCTTTTTCTAATAAATTTTAATTTGTTTTGAACTTATATAAAATTTAACATTTACCTTATAGTTATAAAAGAGTGTATGACATGTTTAAAATAAAAATGTATATTATTTTTAATATATAAAAGATATAATAATATAGTATAAATCAGATAAAAATCTAGAAATTGATAATAGTGGGGTAGGTTTTAGAAAGAAAAAAAATCATGGAAGATAGAGACAAACGGAAATTCCGTGATGGACAGTAATAGAAAATGGTCATCATATGACAGACTAAAATGATTTAATAAAAATAATATTATATTATTACAAAACGGACAATTCGGATAAAGTAATGTGAAAATGGCCAAAACGTAATGATTGATGTAAGAAGGCTCAGGCATAAACGTCGTCGTATGAAGCTTCCTTGTTTAATGAAAACGGCGTCGTTCTATGGCTCACAGTTGTCTCCATCGTCTCTGTATTTATCACTTGATATATCCCCAAAAGCCTTACCTCTCTTTCTCTCTCTCTCTTGAAGCCTCTCTCTGGTTTGACCCGAGAATTTCTCTCTTACGGACACACGGATCTCTCTTGGAATCTGCTAGATCTGTTCGTTTTTCTACCATCTGTATACCGAAATCTGAGGTTATTTATACTTGCCTTGTTTGTTTTCCATTTCGTATTGGTTACAACTAGGATTTGGTTCTTGGTTCATTTCTCCCAAAGAGAACGCGACGATTTCTGATGCTTTTGGGTTTCTCTTTTTTCAGATCGGAAGGTATCGTGTTCATATCTAACGATCTCCGTACAGGTTTCGATTTAGTTCTTCCGAGTTGACGTATGCTGTGTTTTTCAGATCTGTGTTCGTTGTATTCCAAGAAATGGCGGAGACTTTGAAAGAAGATTCGATTATGATTCGGGAGGTTTGGAATGATAATTTAGCTGAAGAATTCGAATTGATCGTGAAATTGTTGATAAATACAGTTATATTGCTATGGATACTGAGTTTCCAGGTGTAGTTTTGAAGCCGGTTGCTACTTTCAAGTACAATAACGACCTTAACTATAGGACTCTCAAGGAAAATGTCGATTTGCTGAAATTGATCCAAGTCGGGTTAACATTTTCTGATGACAACGGGAATCTTCCGACTTGTGGCACGGATAAGTTCTGCATCTGGCAATTCAATTTCCGTGAGTTCAACATCGGTGAGGACATCTATGCGAGCGAATCCATTGAGCTTTTGCGTCAGTGTGGGATTGATTTCAAGAAGAACATTGAGAAAGGTATCGATGTGGCTCGTTTTGGGGAACTTATGATGTCATCTGGGATTGTTTTGAACGATGCTATCTCTTGGGTTACTTTCCATGGCGGATACGATTTCGGGTATTTGGTCAAACTGTTAACTTGCAAGGAACTGCCTCTCAAGCAAGCTGATTTCTTCAAGCTTCTCTATGTGTATTTCCCCACGGTTTACGATATCAAGCACTTGATGACGTTCTGCAATGGATTGTATGGTGGATTGAACAGACTCGCTGAGCTTATGGGTGTGGAAAGAGTTGGAATTTGTCATCAAGCCGGGTCGGATAGCTTGCTCACCTTAGGCTCATTTAGGAAACTCAGGGAACGTTATTTCCCAGGATCGACTGAGAGATACACTGGAGTCTTGTATGGTCTAGGTGTGGAAGATGGTAGTACTGTTGCAAATTAAGAGAAAGATACCCAAAAATTCAAGGCAACTGCAATTAGATTTTTCTTTTTAGTCTTTGTGAGTGCGAGACCAATTAGACTTGTCTTTGTGTAAATTGGCAAATTGGTGTAGTATGTGACTGTTGTGTTCTTGTTGCTTTCTTTTAAGGAAAAACCCCCCTTTGATCAAAATTTGGGTCTTTGTTTAGCTTCACTTTCTGAATGTATATCAATTCAGCTCCCCGTTTCTTAATAAAATAATCTTATATATTTGTCTTACTAATCACATTTTAACTTCTTATACTTTCTTCGGATGTTCTTCTTTCTCCTATCTTTGACATCAGTAGATAATTAGATTGTAGACTAGGAAAAAGCTGGAAATCCTGATGGATCTAAGATGTTTATTATGATTCATCTGGAGAACTGCTAATCAACTTGAGCTAAATCATTATCTTCACACGTTTTACATCGAAATGTAAATGGTACTTGTACACCTTGATTGTTTGATGATCGAAAGCATATGATTCCAGAACAATACGACAAGAGAAAGAAAAGAAGAAGAAGAAAAACAGTAGTAATGCGACAAAGTTACTGCTTCACATTTTTCTAGAGAATCAAATCAGACTTCTTACAAAACTGTACTGAGCTCTTCCTACTATAACGCCTTGTCTGAACCTGGCTCTATTCACATGGCATAGTCTGTTTGTATGTTGGGCTTTTCTATATGGGCCTTTTCATGGGCTTCGATCACTAGTCTCAAAATTGAGGTGGAAGAACGTTCTGCTTCTAGTAGAATGCTTTACACGGTTGGATCGTGAATATAAAAATGACCAAAGACTTGATTGTGGATTCAAGTAAGTCGCTTCTTGTTTTGTGTGTATTGACCATTAACGATCAAAATGCCGTCATTGTTTAAGAAATGAAAGTGTTCCCATTTGCCAATAGAAACCAAAATACAGCATAATCTACACCATAGTAATCATATACATTAAAAAGATACTAGAAGCTGCTCCACTGGTTTGTATAGTGCTTATATGCCGCCTAATCACTGCATTTTTAGTCGGTCATATTATATTTTTGTGATCAAACATATTGGTTTTATTAAAACTAAAAGAAGACTCAAATGTATACTATATTTTCTGTCTCCATGATACTTTACATACTTTCACCAAATTTAGACTATACCAACATCTTTTGAAAACAAATTTCTCAACTCTTAATATAAGATGGAACCTTACTTTTTTTAAAATCAGGAAGCAGAATTTGAAATTCCAAGCCACACCCATAATCCATTATTAATTTGTTGTTGCGGAACCAGAAAATTTGAAAATAAAATTATATGTATGGAAAGTAATGTTTTTATGCATTTTTGGAATGAATTTTCTACCTAATTTTAGATGAGACAGATGAAATCTAACTAAAAAATTGAGTTGATTTGTGATTACTAATTAGTGATTAGACAAACAGTTTATATTTGTCATCATCCATGTGGGGATATTTCTTCTGCTCCACTTCTCTCACTGTCTTTCTAATCATGTTTTGTTTTTAATAACTATTTTTCACAATCGATTGAGAATCCGATAGTCCTAATTACAACCCAAAATTCAGTAATCAGGATATGATTTTGAGATTTATGAAGTCATACATACCAATTTTTTGTGGTTGGAGATACAAAAAAGGTTACAAGTAAATCTAAATTCAGATAGATAGTTAACTAACAATTCAAGCTTCCAAATATCTTTAAAATTATAGATCGTCTGGACCCACTAATTATAAGTCGCGTTTGACAAAATACTCAACTTAAACTACTTGTCCTAACAATTAGATCTTTTGGATTTTTACTACTACATATTTTGATTTCTCGGGTTCCACTACTTACTAATGTATGCTAAAGTTTGGAAAAAATATATAAAAATTTACGTCCAAGATTCGTATCCCGGAACCTAGATGAGACACTTTGTCGTTTTGCTTTGTTTTCCCACCCAAACCAGAACTATTTATTCGACTTCGCATTTAGATCCAAAAAAGCCAACTAATTATCATTTAATTCCAATTTATTGTTCCCATTTGCATCCAAAGATTATGGATTCGAAGAAAATTAGTATATTAAATTATTTAACAACGCCAAGAAATAAGTAGTTTAGTTGGTTTGTCCCTAAATCTAATTTGACATTAAGTAGTAAATTCAAATCCCACTCTATTTTAGTTGAAACAATTTGGTTATAAATTGGAACTTGCCGATTCAACAATAATTGTTGACAAAAGAATAAAAAAATTCTAACCTTTATTAATCCATAACATTTTAGCAAGTGGTATTGGTCTAAATGTTTTGACCCGAGGAAAAAATCTTTTTGTTGGTCTAGCTCAAGAATCGATTTTCTCAGCTCCTAAGGGGACTACGTTGAATGGAAGATGATGCATCGATTATCATTGTCAGAGATCTTGAATTTTTATAGATGACAATGTAGAGTCTTTACCGATCAGAATCGGTGATCCCTTAGAAACCAAAAACCTTTCAACATTTTATCCACATTCGAGTATGATTTTTCAAATATTTGGAAACGATTTTTCTTTAATAATAAGTGTTTAACTCAACTCTCAAGTGGATTTAGGTATGAGTCGGCAAAGTGTTAATTTGTGAAACAAGGGTAATATCAATCATGTCACTCTTAATTCATATAAAAATCCTCAAGTGGAAAGCAAACTAAAGCCAAAAGGAAACATTATTTACCAAGATGGATCAGATATAATTAATGATTGATACAATTCTGTATGATTAGTAGAAACAATCTAAGTTTAACACAAGGAATGTAACATGTTGCTGATGTCTTCTAGAGACCATATATGAGAGTACAACAAGAAGATTCCATTACAAAGTAGTGATCACTGTTAATAGAATGTTTACAAAGAGAATTCAGTACTGTGAATGTAAATAGGGGTTTTTGGGACACTGTTAGGGATTCCAATGGTTATAAAGAAGGAAGAGAGTGAATTTGAAGCCAACTTTAAAAGGAAGAAGTGAAAGAGGACAAAAGAGAGTTAAACAGTAGAAAGCTAAAAGGAAACAGACATGTCCACTTTCTTCTCGAAGTTACAAAAGTACACAGAGAACATCAAACATACCTGAATAATTTCACTTGGTCCATTCTCTCTCTCTTACTTTTCATTTCATTATCACTTTGTTTTGTTGTCATCTTCATCAACTGCGTGAATATTACAAAAAGTTGTCTGTTTGCAACAAACAAATTAAAATGGTCCCAGTTTCTAGATGATCTTTTGAACTGCCAAGCTTTCCTTTGTCTTGTTCCCTTCTTAACTCCTTTTCTCCTCATACAAAAGAGTCAACTATAGTCTCCATTAGCTTAGCAGTTAGAACTAGTGAATACTACTGTTCATATCCAATCACAGGATAGGATAGTGAGGATGGTTTAGTAATTTACTTACATAAGAATCTGACCACAGAAAAACGATGCATCCATCAATCAGGGTCGGATCTATAGCAAATATCAAGCATAGTTCTATACAAAATGCAATGAACTCACCGAGTAAACAAAAATACAGCTCTTGGAAGACTCTTTAGAGCCGAGTCATTTGAAAGGTTGTCATTAGCATCAACCTGGATATAAGAGAAAGACATGAATACTCTTTGGTGATGAACTCTTGAGCACATTAAGCCACAATATTGGTTTATTGAAGAAAGCTGCCAAAAAAAGAGGTCAAAGTTGCTCTTACAAAGGGATAAACACAGGTATTAAGTAGTGGAGTTCCTATCAGCTTCAAGTGTTTTGTTATCTTTTTGTGTGTGTGTTGTGTCAGCAAAATTGACCTACCCATCTTTTTCTCCCTCTCTCATCTTCTTGCTACTTTTCTCTACTTAATACAAAATTCAAAAGCTTTCCTTATATAGCATTAACTTCTGCTCCCACTTCTGAGAAAAGAAAATTTTAGATTTTTATGCTTTCTTTTTTCTTGACAGAAGGTAAGAGAGAAAGAGACAACTGCAGGGAACAAAACCATCACCAGGAATTTATATAACCTCTTTGTCCCTCATGGATTCTTCCAGCGGAAAGCCAAGACCATCTGATTCCTCATGTATAGTTTCTGCAACCACTACTCTTCCATTTTCATATTCTCTAAACCTGAGCCTAGAACATTACAACACAGACGCAGAAGCGGCTCAAGAAGAAGTTGATCATGACCTAAAAAACAGGAGAGGAAGCTACAAGGCTTGACCTCATGATGGCAGGATATGATTCTAATCAACCAAAGCTTAATCAAGAACTTAATCTCATCCACTGCTTAGACACAAATGTAGTCACTTCGAGTTATTATAACGGGTCAAGTTCCACTGAGCAGAAGCTTTTCTCCTGCAATTACTGTCAAAGAACATTTTACAGCTCACAGGCACTTGGTGGTCATCAAAACGCCCACAAAAGGGAGAGGACCTTGGCAAAGAGAGGGCAAAGGATGGCATCTGCCGCAGACTTCGGGTATCCATATGGTTTTGCTCCGATCCCGTTTCATGGACAGTACAGCATCAGATCCTTGGGTATTCAGGCACACTCAATGAGTCACAAGCTAAGTTCATATAACGTTTTTGGTGGTGATTATGGTCAGACGAATTGGTCAAGGATACCACTTGTTCATCAACCAGCCATAGGTAAACTATCTTCACCAGAGTATCATCATCAGATGATGATACCTCCATCGTTGACTTCAACATGTGAAAACAACATTAAGTTCGATGTAGGAACGATTCCAGCTGAGTTTCCGACTCCTGAACTGTGGCGGAGAGGAGGAGAATTGTTCAATTCTGCTGAAGAAGAACAGCAGAAGAACCTTGACCTGTCCCTCAAGCTCTAAGATTCTTTTCAATCTTTCTTTTGAGTTTGCTCTGAAATTGTTATACTCGAGGCAAGCCTCAGCTCCAGTTTGGTTTTCTTTGTATTGTTTTTTAGTTGTCAATTGCCATTGATCTTTTCACCAGTATTATCTAACGCTTAGTACTCTTGTGAGTATATATTGTCTTGATGAACATCTTTCCACATCTCAACAAGTCTGAGGGTTTTGCAACTAGAAATCGATGGATTTCTACAAGATACCCAACCACCATAAAAGAGTTGATGAAGCTCCTTAAAGTAAAGAGAAACTTTTTTAACGTGTATAGAAGAAAGAGATGACATTGAGATCTATGTGAAGATTTATTGTCATGTAAACAAGAGAGACTTACTTCAAAGTCACAGTTGGGATACCTAAAAGTAAAAATAACATTCTTTAATCAAAAAGTGGTTACAGCAGAAATAAAAGACAAAACAGATATAAAAGAAGAGAACTAATTATTAAGTGTGATGATGACAAGAAGGAAAGAGTCCGGAGAAACAAACATAATTAATACATCAGATTATCCTAATAATGCAGCTAACAACAAATCATAGAAACATCAAGAATCCAATGAAATCTTTGTAAGACCCAAAATTTGTGTACATTAGACATGAGTGGTCAGTTTTTGTCCTTAAGCTTTTCATGCGTTACCTGCAGATGCATGAACATAATGTACAAACTACAAAATAACCATGTGCATATGATGCACCAAAGGTGAGACGAGAGTCAAAACCATAAGACTGAAAAACAAATTATAAAAGGACTTGTTATAATTCCAACTTGACTGACTCTAACTTCTCTGCACATTTCAAGATGACATGTGTCCAAATGAAGAAAAATTGGAACATAACGAGATAATATCAAAGACTTTTCTAAAGGCCCAACAAAAAAGCCCATTATACTATTTCTTAAACTATAGTAAAGCCCATATTCAGTCTGTACTCTATTCGGCTATTCCAACCAAAGTCCACGTTACGCAGAGAAAACGAATGAGGAATTTTAATAGATTTTAACAAATCAAATTTACTAAATATCATCAACACTATGATTTTCCTGCTCGAAAAAATTCATCATCTTAGAAGTTTTCATCTTTAAGTCCAACTTTTGCGTTGTTTAACGGTTAAGGGCCAATTCAAAACCAGTTTATCAAAGAATTTAATTCAGACAAATCGAATAGATATTTGAGAAGAAAGCAAAGATTATATCATTGTTTGCTTCAACGAGCTGTTCAACGTTTGAACACGACGTAATTTTGGTAGCAAAAAAAATAAAAAGCAAAAGAAAAGAATCCAAAGACTAATACATAATCGGAAATCTAATAAAATAAAGAGAGATTCTTAAGCACGTTCTCCACGAATTCGTCTGGCCAATTGAATATCCTTGGGCATGATTGTAACCCTTTTAGCGTGAATTGCGCAGAGATTGGTATCCTCGAATAGACCCACAAGATAAGCCTCTGCCGCCTCCTGAAGCGCTAACACGGCGTGGCTCTGAAATCTCAGATCCGTCTGCAAATTCGATTCACAAATTAAGAAAAAATAATTTCCATTGCTGTAAACCTAATTCTGACCTAACTTCGATAAAAGAGTTAAATTTACGAGGAAACAAAGAGAACAATTTACCTTGAAGTCCTGAGCGATTTCACGAACAAGACGCTGGAAAGGAAGTTTACGGATCAACAATTCAGTACTCTTCTGGTATTTACGGATCTCACGAAGAGCGACGGTTCCGGGACGATAGCGATGGGGCTTCTTAACTCCTCCGGTGGTTGGCGCTGATTTCCTCGCCGCCTGTGATACCAATTCGTTAGAGACGAATTCAGAATGGGAAAACCCTAGATCCCCTTCTAACTAATTTCGTTTATCACAATTCAAAATTCGAAAACCGAAGATCTCTATTTCGGTGTAAAAACAAAGATCAAAGAACAAACCTTAGTGGCGAGCTGTTTCCTGGGAGCTTTTCCTCCGGTGGATTTCCTAGCCGTTTGCTTGGTACGAGCCATTGTCTTCTGAAAGATGCGACCTTTCGAAAAAGCTTGAGAGGATTTGAAAAAATGGCGAGTTTAATCTGGAATAGTAAAATCAGGTTATTATAAGTATATGTAGGTGAATGTTTAGTCGGTTAATCGTTAGGATATACAGAACAAGTCCAATCTGGATATTTCGACGGCCAAGATTTCATTTGATGTAAGAAAATGTTTTTTTTTTTTTTTTTTTTTTTTTTTTTTTTTTTTTTTTTTACAATACAAAAAAGATTATATACTAGGGGCGGATGTAGCCAAGTGGATTAAGGCAGTGGATTGTGAATTCACCATCGCGGGTTCAATTCCCGTCGTTCGCCCGTTATGCCCGGGACCAAGTTATTATGATTTCTTTTTCCGCCTTTGTATTAAGCTTTTCTATTTTTCTTAATAAATGCTTTGCTACAAAAGGATTTTTTTTTAGTGAACGTGTCACAGTTAATTAACTCCTATTTTTTTTAAGACGAAGAAAGAAATTCTATTTTCTCTCCTATTTACTACGGCGACGAAGAATCAAAGTCTCACTATATTTTTTCCTTTTTCTAGTTCTTCTTCCAAGTGCAGGATAACCCCAGGGAGTTACGGGTTTTTTTCTACCAATTGGAGCCCTCCCTTCACCACCTCCATGGGGATGGTCGACAGGGTTCATAACTACTCCTCTTACTACAGGACGTTTACCTAGCCAACATTTCGATCCGGCTCTACCCAAACTTTTCTGGTTTACCCCAACATTTCCCACTTGTCCGACTGTTGCTGAGCAGTTTTTGGATATCAAACGGACCTCTCCAGAAGGTAATTTTAATGTGGCCGATTTCCCCTCTTTTGCAATCAGTTTCGCTACAGCACCCGCTGCTCTAGCTAATTGTCCCCCCTTTCCAAGTGTGATTTCTATATTATGTATGGCCGTGCCTAAGGGCATATCGGTTGAAGTAGATTCTTCTTTTTGATCAATCAAAACCCCTTCCCAAACTGTACAAGCTTCTTCCAAAGCATACGGCTTTCTGGATGT
>JAKUCM010000256.1:0-10049 GCA_023374145.1 Lepidium sativum | reverse complement strand
CGTGCTTTTAACCACTTGTTACGACTTTTTGTTTCCAATAAACCTCTTCTTCAAGCGCCTCCTTATATTCTTTAGTGACTACCTCTATGACATTAGAATTCACTATTGTCCCCGAATTGTACTCTTCTACCACCCTATTTAATTCTAATATTTTTTGCCTCCCTGGTTTTATACTCTCACTCCGCCAATGAGAGATCTCCCTACGACAAATCCTTATTTTGTCAACTAGTGATACTGTCCGACCATGTCGGCCACCACTCCATTTCCAACTACGTTCCACTGTATTTCTAAAACCTGTTTTACCTAACCAACATCTATCAAAACAGAAGCGATTAGTTTTGGATTGATAAACCCTATCTTCAAATTTCCCGACAATAGATTTAAAATCAATTTCCAGTCTACTTTTTCTTTTTGTTCTTGTAAATTATAATTTCTTTTACTTTAAAATTACTTTTTTATCAAAACTCTGCACTAAATCATATTTCACTCAAATTTTTACAGTTTCTTAGTAATTTATAGATTTGTTAGTTTAAAGTTTTAATATTTTTTAATAATCAAAATCTATGGACTAAAGCTTCCTCAAAATCATTTTTCATTTAATTTTTATATTATTTATGGTAACTTATAGGTTTAAATTACAAATGATATAAAAATGCTACAGTTTTTATTTGGAATTCCATTCCTTATATTTATATATATACACAATAAACAATATTGGAGAAAACAACATCTTGTCAAATGGAATACGGTTTGTAAAAGCAAAACTGACGGAGGCCTTGGAATCAAGAAGGCTCATAAAATGAATATGCCGCTTATAGTGAAACTTTGTTGGAGAATTCTTAAGGATAATTCGAGTAAGTGGACTCAAATTCTTTTATCCAAATATAATGTACAAGATTTTCGATCCTTTACTTGGACGAACTCGTTAGGTCAAGGATCTGCTGTTATAGTTGAAGGCGTAAGATGGATCATCAGTAATGGTGAGACAATACGTTTTTGGTCGGATAATTGGCTCCTTAAGGTGTTGCTGATTAGTCTAACTAATTACGAGGTCTCGGAGCATGATATGAATTTTGCTGTGAAAGATCTTGCAACTATGATCTGTTAGCTTGATAGGCTCGTACACCCTGCCTAACATCATGTTGCAACTATGATCTGTGGTTGTTGGAGAGTTCAGGTCCCTGAACAACTTAGAACTTTTCGTTGGCTTGTATCGCATCAGGCATTGATGACAAATGCTGAAAGATTTCGTCGCCATCTTTGTGACTCCGATACAGAGTTCAATTTGTTAAATACAAAAGCTCTGAGTCATGGTTAGCACACTCAGCGTTGAAGGCGATTGGGTCCTCCATATCACGTACACAAGCCAATATTGCATAGTTTTTTCCATCATCGGGATGGGTTAATTGAACACCGATGGAGCTTCGAGAGGCAACCCGAGATTAGCTTCGGCAAGTACAGTACTTCGTGATGAACATGGTACCTGGATTTGCGGATTTACAGTTAATATTGGCATATTCTCTTCTCCTTTAGTAGAATTATGGGGTGTCTACTATGGTTTATTCATCGTTGGGCACTGCAAAGCTTCTTTAGTAGAGCTCAAATTCAAACTCTTTGTCCTTTCTAGTACATTTGTACTATGATTTTTTCCAAAAAATATTCAAATTTCATATATTTATAGAGAGGCTAACTATAGATATAGAATGTCTTATCATTATTAGAGTGAGGATTACAATATTTATAGAGATACATAAGAGAGATTAGAGTATACACAAAATCAAATTAGACCCTAAACATATATACATAATATTATCCTTGATATGCTCCCTCAAGATAGAGGGACCTTTATCACTCCAATCTTGGACTTTGCCCAATCAAATCGCTGTCTTGATAACGGTTTTGTAAGTGTATCAGCGAGTTGATTATTAGTTGAAACATGAGATACTTGCAAGACTCCTGCTTGTATTAGGTTGCGAATGAAATGATAGTCAAGAGCAACATGTTTCATCCTTGAATGGAAGACTGGGTTCGCACAAAGGTATGTGGCACCTACATCATCACAATATATAGTCGGGATCATTGGAAGTGAAAGATGTAGTTCAGTAAGTAAGGATCATAACCATTTAACTTCAGAGGCGGTGTTAGCTATGGAGCTATACTCAGATTCGGTAGAGGATCGAGATACGCCACATTGCTTCTTTGATGACCAGGAAATAGGATTTTGACCAAGATAGAGATAGAATCATCTGGATCACCTGCCCAATCAACATCGGAGAAAGCATTCATCGAGAACAAAGAGTTCTTGTGTAGAAAATACCATGATCAGCGGTTCCATCAAGATATCGTAGGACTCGTTTCGCTGCTTGCCAATGATCAGTTGTGGGACGATGCATGAATTGAGATAATTGTGTAATAGTATATGATATATCTGGTCTAGTGAAGGCGAGATACTGTAGACTACCCACTACCGAGCGATATTGCGATCCATCTTCAAGAACCAAACTCGTGTGCAAGTTCAGTTTCAGATTTGTTGGCAACAGTGTTGTGATCGGTTTAGCCTCTAGCATATTATTCTTGA
This sequence comes from Lepidium sativum, assembly GCA_023374145.1. Classification (NCBI taxonomy): domain Eukaryota; kingdom Viridiplantae; phylum Streptophyta; class Magnoliopsida; order Brassicales; family Brassicaceae; genus Lepidium; species Lepidium sativum. The sequence continues at coordinate 7,471 of JAKUCM010000256.1, read as the reverse complement.
GAAGAAGATTGGTAACATACTTCTTTTGCATTAATGGAGGCCATTTTCAGCCTGATGTGCTTCTACGCCAAGGAAGTAGTGGAGATCAACTAGATATTTAATAGAGAAGCGCAATGCAAACAAGGTGATGATTGTCGATATGAATTGGTCATCACTCCCTGTAACCAAAACATCGTCAACATATACCAATACATAAGCGAGTGTGGAAGCACATGAGTAGACGAACAATGACGCATCAGACATGGAGTTAACGAAACCGTTGCGGAGGAGATGTGCTTGAGTGACAAATACCAAGAACGATGTGCTTGCTTAAGACCATATATTGGTTTTCAGAGGCGGCAATTGTGTGTGGGGGCGGTCTTTTTCTACAAATCCAGGTGGTTATAACATGTAAACCTCTTCTTTTAGTTCTTCTCGCAAGAAAGCATTGTTGATATCCCATTGTTTTATGGACCACATTTTCGTAACTGCGACTTGAAGAATGAGACGAATAGTTGTGGTTTTGATGACAAGACTGAAATTTTTGGCATATTCAATGCCACATTGTTGTGTGTAGTCCTTCGCGACAAGTTGAGCTTTGTACCTCTTGATAGTCCCATTGACGTGATATTTTGTCGTGAAAATCCATCGCCATCCAATGACATGTTTTATATTATCCTTTGGTTGTAGATCCCATGTATGATTAGTCATTTGAGCATCAAATTTTTGAAACATTGCTTTCCTCCCGTTTTCATCTTTTAGAGCATGCGAAACAGTATGAGACGCACAAGAATATTTGGTCAACACGGCTACGGTTAGGGAAAAATGCTTTTTTTTTTGTTATATTGTCTTTGGCTCTAGTTTGCATATTGTGGGTGCTTTGTAGTGGTTCATTGCGTGATGGATTTTGTGGTCTAACTGGTTTCCGAGTGTGGCGCGATGAGGTAGTGGTGGTTGGTGCAGTTTCAACCATGGGTTGCAGTTGTTTGTTTGTTTGAGCAGTGGGCTCATGTGATGTAGGATTGATCTGAGTTGAGGTGTGCAACTCATTTTCGTTTGGAACAGTTGGCTCAGAAGAAGAAGAATCAGAAGAAGAAGACATGGAAGATGAAGATAAAGAGGAGGAAGACAAATCTGATGATGTTGAGGAGTCTGTGGGGGTGAAGGATCGAGTCGGAGAGTCCTGAAGGCGAAGACAAGAGCATTGGAAGAGGAAAGGGAGATGGAAAGGAAAAAGGCATAATCAATATTCAAAGAATCGGGAAAAGGTAACAAAGTCATCAGTTATTACTGATGGAGGTGATGAGGCTAAGTCATTGTAATCATATTCTGGTGGTGATGAAGTCGTTGTTTTGCTTTTAAACGGGAAAATCGTTTCCTCAAACGTAATATATCTCGAAGTGTACACTCTTCCGGTGGGTATATGAAGGCATACATAAGCACTTTGGGTTGCAAAATATCCCCTGAAGACATAACGTAGTGATTTATCATCAAGTTTATGCTGAGAATACGGACGAAGTAATGGAAAACATTGTGCTCCAAAAACACGTAGTTTCTCATAGTTTGGGAAAGTGCCAAACAGTTTTTGAAACGGGGAGACCATGTTAAGTGTAGGCGTTGGAAGCCAATTGATGAGGTATACTGCGGTGTTGAATGCATACGGCCAATAATGTTTTGGCATTGAGGCGGTGGATAGAAGAGTCAAACCAGTTTCGATAATGTTGCGGTGTTTTCGTTATGATAAGCCATTGTGCTCCAGTGTGTGGGGTGGAGAAGTTAAATGTGTGATACTATGAGTTACAAGAAAGCTCCTTAGCACAATATATTCTCCTCCATTATCCGAGAATAAGGATCCAATGTGAGTTTGAAATTTTTTTTCCACTAGAGGTTTAAATGCCATGAACACCTCTTTCACATCAGATTTTTGCTTGAGTGGATACAACCAACAATATCGTGTGTAATGATCAATAAATATCACATAATAGCGAAATTTTTCAATAGAGATGATAAGGGAAGACCAAATATCCAAAATATGTATTCAAGTGGTTTTGTTGATCGAATAGTAAAGTTTGTAAGCAGTAATTTATGGCTCTTATTAAGAAGACATTCAGAACAAGACAAACGTTTATTTGGAGATAAAGAAACTGGTAAAGAAAATTTGGAGATTAAAGTGTTTAAGATGGAAAAAGAAGGGTGGCCGAGCCGAGAATGCCACAAAACAATAAAAGTTTTGGGGCCGGTTGCTCTGATGTATGCGGTTGGAGAAGATGATTGATGCGGCCACTCATATAGCTCATTCTTAGTCTTGCCTTGGAGTAATGGGACCTCCGTGTTGAGATCATTCACCTGAAAAGATGTGGGGAAAAATTACACCGAAACTCCATTAGAATTTCATAAACGATAAACAAATACCAAGTTTTTGTCTATATTTGGTACACACAGAACATTATGCAAGGCTAATGGACAAGTGTAAGAGTTCAAAGCGGAGGAACCAGTGTGCGAGATGGCTAGGTTTGAACTATCAGCGATAAGAACATCATCTTGACCTTGATAAGGCTGATGGTAAGCGAGATTGTTGGAATCCGATGTTATATGGTGAGTAGCACCATAGTCAATAACCCAATTACCCGCTGGGTATGGTGAAGCCATTGTTATATTGGCACGTGGTTGCCAAGGAGGAAACACATGAGCTTGTTGTAGAGGTTGAGACTGAGTATGTTGTAGGAGTTGAGGACACCTTTTGGCACTGTGACCTTGAGTGTGACAGAGTTGGCATTTTCCTAAGTAGGATGATCTTGGCGCGGCTCAGAGCGATTTACATTGTACCCCGAGTTGTAGTTGTTGTTGTTGTATCGAGAGGATGAGTGACCATTGGAGCGATGTTGAGCAGCGTTGGCGGTGATAATGTTTAGAGACAATTAACAGTTTTGCTTCGTGATTGATCAACCTCTCGTGAAATTCAGTGATACTTGGAGGAGTATCTTTCTCATAACTTTGATCGATGACAGTCTTGCATTCACCGGGTAAACCCTCGAGAATCAATTCAACTTGATCCTCATGATCATATGGTTTGTCGAGAATAGCAAGTTGATCAAGTTCAGATGTGATACCATGGAGATAGTCATCAATGGTCCTTGTTCCTTTTGTGTAATTTTTCAGTTGCGCTTTTAGTTGTTTTATGTGTCCACGTGAAGGCTTGGCATACGTGGAGGCAAGCTTATCCTAGATTTGTGTTGCAGTGGTGGTGTGTGAGACTAGCGGTTGGATGGAGGCCGTTAGGGCACCAAGGAGGGTGCTATAGATGAGTTTATCTTGTCTCATCCAGCGAGTGTAGTCAGGATTTGCGGTTGTCATGTTACCGCAGATGAGTGTGACAGATGGAATGAAAAGCGAGCCATCGAGATGCCCGGCGAGGCCATAACCATCGAGAAGAGCATGAATTTGCTTTCCCCACACAAGATAGTTGGTGTTGTTGAACTTGAGAACATTCGAGATGTTAATGTATAGAAGCGAGGTTGTGGTGATTGGGATCGAATCTGTGTTTGTCATGTCAACCAGGAGAGAGTCGGCGATAAATGTTTGAAAATTTAGGGTTGTAGGATCAGAGTGAGGATTACAATATTAGACCCTAAACATATATACATAATATTATCATTGATATTAACCGTCTTGAGCTAGCAAACCTGGCTTTTGATTATCTCTTGGTTTCTGTTTGTTTAGGAGGTTTATTGGAAGGTGGATTTTAATGGATTTATAAGATTTTAAAATCAAATCATTTGAAAATCAAATAGACTAGATTTCAATGCTTGAATAATACATTGTTTAGATATGGATTTCAAAATCAATGTTTAAATAACACATAATTTATAAATATGGATTTTAAAATCATTGATTGAATAACACATGATTTATAAAGACTTCTAAATTTACGAAAATTGATTAAAATTCATCTTCCATTATTAGTTCTATAATTTTAAAATTAGAGCGCGTGAGAAGTTTTTGTATTTGAACTTTCTTGAACAGCCCATTAATCATAATGCAAAGGCTACAATTCCAAATTAATCATAATTAATAGGGAAAGAAAATATAAATCTCGTAATTATAGTAACTCTCGACCACTAGCAACATTAATTCAAAAGAATTAGTAATTTCTTTTACAGAACAGTTTCCAATCTAAGCGGCATTGTAGACCGATAAGGATCCTCACGAGCTTCTTCACTTTTTTCTATCTTTACCTTAGTGTCTCTAGGTTCTCTCAACTAAGTTTCAGTGAAGAAGAAGATAATAGTTTTGGTCTCCGAAGAAGAAACAAGCATGCTGGTACCTACAGGAAGAATCGGGAAACTCTCCGTTTCTAAAGGCTCTCAAATTGAAGTCTCCTCTGAAGAGTATGAGCATAGTACTGGAAATGTTTGGTATTGCGCCATTCTCGAAGATAATCTAGCTAAATCTAAGCGGAAGAAGCTCTCTGTTCGTCACTTGGATCCTTTGCTCAAGGAAGATTATTCGCCTCCGTTGATTAAAACCACTGTGCATCGTTTGATTCGTCCTGTTCCACCGGCGGATCTGTTTTCCGATGTCGAATTTGAGGCAGGTGATGCGATTGACGCTGCTCTTAAAGGTGGTTGGTGGTCTGGGACAGTGATTAAAGTCTTGGAAAATCAGCGTTATTTGGTTTACCTCAGATTTGAAGATGATGTCGTCGAGATTGAACGAGAGCATCTCAGGCAACATTTGATCTGGAAATATGATGAATGGTTTCGATGTGAAAAGCAAGTTAGTATCTGAGTTTTTTCTTTCTTGTTAGTTTATAATTTTTTTGCTATCAAGCAGCTCAATAATGTGGTTTGATCTGTCTTTTTGTTCTGTTTTGTGATCCAAGGAATTGATTGAGTCTGATTATAGTGCCGGAAAGAGTGTAGAAGTGAGTATTGAGGTAGATAATCTGGGTTATGTTTGGGCTCCGGCTATGACTATTAGGGAGAATGAGGACGAGACAGTAATCGTAAAGTTCCATCCTTTGAGCGGTGAAGGAGATGAATGGGCTAAGATTAGCCTTCCTTATTCCAAAGTCCGACCTTCGCCACCACCTGCTGGTTTAAGATCTTACAATTTAATGGAAAATGTGGATGCGCTTCTCGAGTCTGGATGGTGTCCAGGTGTAGTTAGTAGTGTTCTTTCTGGGGACATATACACTGTGGTTTTGGGTACAAACAAGGAGAGTAAAGATTTTGACGGCTTGAAGTTAAGACCTTCTATAAACTGGAAAGATGGAGTGTGGCATATAGAAGAAAAGGTAGTTATGTGGTTCTTATATAAAACACCATTGTTTGGATTAGTTGTAAATCTTTCGGGGGAAATTGAGTTGCAAACAGTAATGTTTTCCAATTTCAGGTTTTAGATAGTGTGAAGACTCCGCATGCAGCTGAAGAAGCAACAGCTTCAACTCGCGTTAGAGTATCTGTTCGAACTGCCTTGAGACACAAAAAAGCTTTGAGTGCAGGGAAGATATCAAGGGAGACTCGCTCATTTAGTAGCGATATGCAGAATCCTCTTCTTGCCTCTTCTAATGGAGAAGCTGTTGCAGAGGCTGGAGTAACTGTCACTGTGAGTGAAACACCACTCTCCAAAACTGCAGCTGTGAGTTAGATATTTCCTCCCCTTCCCTCTTTCTCTCTAATTTCACGCTACTTAGCAAGTCTTAAGCTGTATCTGCGAGTTAATGTTATAACTGTTTCAGTGAAATTGACTTGCTTGAAGCTATCTTACTATTATGACATATATTGGGTAACTAAAGTTAACTCTGTGTCTTCTGCAGAAGTTATCTGGAGATTTAGGGAGTAAGATTACTAATGTTGTGATGAATGAAAACACTTTAGGCACAAACCAATCGGAGATAGCACCATGTAAGTATAATATCACTTCTCTACCTTCACAAGTATGATGGTTATTCTTATGTAATTTGTTTGTGTTGTTTGTGTGACGGAATGAATCTTCATATTATTGTTTCCAGCAAAAGAGACTCACTCGCTATTAGTTCTGGGCGTAGCTGCTACTTCTCTCAAAACACAAGGGAAAACAAGTCCGAGGAAGAAACTTCAGACAATGAAGAATCAGAAAGGCTCTGCAAATGATCCTGTTGGAGAGAAGGTGAACGTTCGTTAGTTCCACTGTTAAATATTGAGTTTTGCTGGTCGCTTATCTTAATGATTCTATGCAGGCACCTGAGGAGACAAAAAACAAAGAGAACGTTAATAAAAGGAAAAGAGGACAACCACGTAAGTTCATAAGCACAGAACCTAAGCAGAAGACTGGTATGTTGTCTTGATTATAATGGGTAAGTAAGCTGGCATTTATATTCTTGCAATCTTGAAACATTTTTGGTATAATAACATGTAGGTGTGGCTGGTAATGGTTCAAAGGCTGCAACTATTGAACTTGCCGATTTGACTGATGATGATAGGCCTCTAGCTTCATGGATCCACGGTGGAAATATATCAGCGGGTTTGGCTGGATCAAGTACTGACGCGTCTTCTATACATTTGATGCTCTTTTGGCTTTTGGTTCTCATTGTTTTGTGTTTTTCTTTTCATCTTATTTCTCAGAGCAATCTGTTTCCCGGACTCTGGATCCAGGGCTTAATTCTGTTGTGGAAAAATATGTCGATGTTATGGCAACTCCTCCAGTGAAAGATTCGACAATGGTTCTTCCATTTGCAAAGAGATCACCGCTTTGGAATGTCATTGAATCAATGGAGGTCTTCAAAGCAGTGCCACAGCGTCCACATTTCAGTCCATTGCTAGAGAGCGAAGAAGATTTCCGTGAAGGAGACGCCATTGGTACAATGGTGATATTCACTGGGCTGTTAGAGAAAGTCAACAAACTACAAGTCGACGATCCTATAAGCTCGATTAACAGGATCAATGAGTGTTTTCTCAAGCTAGAGAAACACGGGTTCGATGTTGCAACACCACGATCTCGGATCGCCAAGCTATTGTCCATTAAAGAAAGCCAAAAATGGGCATTGGAAGAATTAAAAGCTGTTGAGAAAGAGATGGCCGAGACTGACAATAAAAGAAGGAAGTGTGAAGAAGATATTGTTGAATTGCAGAGACAACAAGAGTTGATGAAGGAAGCGAAAGTAACACTAGACAAGGAGATAGCTCGGATGCAGTCTCATGCTGCAGTTCTTGACCAAAAAGTTCAGAATGTAGAGCAGGAGTTTCAGGCAGTTGTGGCTGCACCATGGAAATAAACAGCCCATAGATCAAACGTTTTGTGTTCAAAACTAACTGGATTTCGATGCATGTTTGTAGCGAATATAACTTTGGCAAACTAAGTAAAAGCTCTTTTGCCTTATGTCTTTATCCTTGTCTTTTTTCAGATTTGTCAATCAAGTTTTAAAGCCACAACTCTCCGACATTGTTATTGCTGATTGTCGTAACCATATACTATAAACTATACACAAATAAACAACAATAAGTCTCACTAG
>JAKUCM010000255.1:0-101333 GCA_023374145.1 Lepidium sativum | reverse complement strand
ACCAAAACCATTTTATTAATTAACAAAAAAAATCAAATTATTTTTAAAAAGTTTTTGAAAGTTTTAATAATTTTTAAATATTGTGTAATTTAAACATCACTTTAAAAAATTTATATCTTTTAAAAATGTTTTTTAATTATTTATAAGATTTATAGAGTAGAAAAATATTTTTATAATTATAAAACATTTTTGGAAATTATTTATTGAATTCAATAAATTTTAACAAAATGCTTTTGTTTGTAAGATGATTTTCAAAAAACGTTTTTTGTTTAACGAAATGTTTTTTAATAATTAATAAAATATCAAATAATTTCAAAAATATTTTTAAATTAAATTCCTAACGTATTTGTAGAATGCTCTCAAATATAGTGATGATAAGTATCTTAATATATACACGAGCATCACATATAATAAAGATGAAAGTTTCGAATAAGTTAAACATTTCGATCCTAATGATGAATTATTGTAATAGATTTGAACGTATTTTATTTAAATTCATATGTAATAAAGTTCATTTGGTGTAATAGAATTTAGTTAAGTGTAATAGAGTTTAGTTTGGTATAATAGAGTTCTGTTAAGTGTTGTAGAGTTCAAGTAAGTGTAGTAGAGTTTACTTTAGTGTAATAGAGTTCAAGTAAGTGTAGTCGAGTTCAATTAAGTGCAATAGGGTTTAGTTAAATGTAGTAGAGTTCAGTTTGGTATAGTAGAACTTTGTTAAGTGTAATAGAGTTCAATTTGGTGTGTAATAAAGTTCATTTTCGAGCAATAGAGTTTAGTTAAGTTTAGTTTGGTGTGTAAATTCGAACTATATTATACACGACTTTTTAATTCATGTCAATTCTACTAAAAACACATTATCTCTACTAACATAAGGTTAACTCTATTACGTTGCACTCAGTTAATTTAGTAGAGTTGATCAAAGAGGGACAACTTACGTGGCAAATTTCATTAATGGTATTTTCGTAAATACATTTACTCTATTTAATTAATTAATCCTTAATTTTCCCTAAACTATATACATTTATTGATGAATCATGAAACCCTGCAAAAACAAAACACACCTAGTTTCTTCATATATTGTTAGAGACTAAAATGGACTATTATGTTTAGAGTTTAACTACAAATGTGGAATCTCTGTAAATCCAGTTATTGATAACAAAAAATGACATTTATTAGTCATGTGATTTAAAATCAGCTATAAGACTGATATTATTACTAATTCTCTTGACATTATCTGAGAAAGATTGATGCAAATAAAGGTTAATTTGTGCCGGTTGAACAAGATCAACACTAGATGTTCATTTTCCCACCACTTTGATAGCTTTTTATAATGTCTATCAATGAAATTTTTATCACTTAAAAACATTAATGGTATGTAATTTTGATCGCTTAAATAGTTTTAAATAAATCTCGTAAATAATTCGCTAAAAAAATAAAGAAAGAAGAAAAATATTTCCTCATTCCCAAATTATAAGATATTTTGGTTGAAAACATGTTTATTAAAAAAATTTAATAATTTATCTTAAAAATTAATATTTTAATTTATTATAATTTAATAAAGAAAGAATTACTAAAATTGAACAAAAGTATGTAGATGAGACTTAAACCAACAGACTCAAACCTGTTTTAAACTAAGAGAAATCTCAAACTTAATTTGTAGTCCACAAAAAATAAATTGCATTGCCCCCACACTTATAAAGATGAAAACAATAACTTTCGGTTTCTTGACGATTGTACAATGGTAGATGAGACTCACACCAACAGAGATTTTATTGCCATGTTGACCAAGCACGCTTTCTCGCAATTCAACGCAGAACAAGAAAAATGTTTTGGGATGGACAAAATTTTAAGGGCAAGCTACCATCTACCGGCTGGAGTCACTTTCTATATATTATAGACCTAATTTATTCTTAAATACTAGTTCAAAGAAAAATGATTGTCATATACTTATTTATTGTACAAGAATTTTACACGTTTCTAATATGATATTTTGACATTTTAACGCGTCCGTTTTACGCTTAGAACTACTTATCTGAAACATAATATTTGTAAGACTAGACATCCACGGATGGTTTGAATTGGGTATGAATTATGATACTATACTAGTATGACCTAAATCACTCTCAAAAGTTAGCTTGAAGATTATCACATACTTATATATTGTCTAAGAATCACAAACCTATTCAATGTGGGATATTCTAACATCCTTCATGCTCATTATTGGATATTTGAAGCGTGAAATTTGTGGGACTGAACATCCACAAGTGGTTTAGAATTGGGTTTGAGCTTCGATACCATACTAGTATTGGTCTAAATTCACTCGCAAAAACTAGCTCAAAAATAAGGATCACTAGATACTCATATATCACCGAAGGATTTTAAATCTTTTAGTACAAGAAAACCCATATTTTGGGACTACATTACCAGTCCCAAATTAGTCGTACTTCGTTAATATGGGACTGAAATACGACTGATTAAAACAACAGCAAAACCTCATTCACACTTTTAGTCAGCCGCACTTCAGTTTCTACTGTGCGACTAATTTGAGATTTCAAAGTCAAACTCTGTCTGCGATGGAATTTACAACTGATATCACAGTCTAATATGAAATATTTTGACACTTTAACAATATATCTCATTCCGTCAATCATCTGTCTGTCTCATGGTAGTGGTTCGCCATTTGTGCGGAGATATTCCCTTGCAATCCTAAACTATTCCTCTTAATTAAAGAAGTTTGTGATCTTAATATTCTTAAGACCGAAGATTTCAAAGTTCAAAGTTTCTACAGTTTCTTACCATTTCATGACTTTTTCAACCCTGACACTTACATTATTTTTTTAGTACTTGCATGTTCAATTTTTGGTTGCAGAATCACAATGGGCTGTAATTGTTTTCAGGTTTTAAGATTTTGTACACATTTTTATCATTTAATTTGCTGTTTTTGGGAAATATGGTTGAACAACAACAAAAACAAAATATAAATAAAGAAAGTGACCATGGTATAATAAACCGTAAACGAAGGTCTAAATTTCTTCCTCTTACTTAAGTTCATCTCTATAACTACTACCCACCCATATTTATAGAAAGAAAAATGATAACTTGAGTAGACTTTTCTTGCATGCAATTTGGATTTTACTAACTCGGTAAATTTGTTTAACTCGATTTTGTTCTGTTTCCGTGATTGTATGAGTGGCTTCTAAAACTTAAAAGTCCGGCCATTTCCGGTATTATTTTCACTATTCTGAACCGTACTTCACTGTTTGTATAATTTTGCTATTTACTTGTTAGGTATTTAATTTCTGGGAAGTTTTGGCAGTATCAATCGATATAACAATGCATTCTGAAGTTTGAAATCTCGATTCGCGGTTACCGTTTCTCCTGATATCGAGTAATTTATAGTAGTTTTCATCTAATTTGAATCACAAAATTTCGAAATTAGTACATAGATCACATGATTTTGTCTTACTATATTTCTGCGATTTGACATACTAGAGTTCTAGACATTCTATTCGATTTTGTGAAGACCACTAGACTGCAAATATAGATTCGTTGAAACTGTTTACTAATAATTTCATGAATTTGTAGTAATACTATAGTGCATTTGTATACACTTGTTTTATTTTCTTATGGATTTTCGCTTAATATTGAATTAGAACATTTATACAATTTTTCAATTTACGGTTTCATGTTATCTACATTTGATGAATCTGATATTGAATGTTTGTGTTAATCGTATGTAAAAACCGTAATAGGATATGATTCTGGAACATATCAAAGTGATTAATTGTTTTGATTTTGGTGAAATGACAAAATTCTATATGTTAGTTAACCAATTCTCGGTTTAGTATTGGTTTAATATAGAAATCAATCTGTTTTCGGTTTACTTAAATAAGACGAGTCTTGACTCATATAAGAATGTATGTAAGTTTGACATTTTCGATTAACGATCAATAACAGAATCAAATCAAGTTTCAACAAGAATCTCAATTAACATGGTATCAGAGCTGAAATCATCTTTGCCGATTTCAATTCTTTCTTGATCGTTTTCTTCTAGTCAAAATCTCTTGTTCATTTCTGCGAAAAAGTACGGTTAGTCCGCCGGAAAATTCAGCTCAATACTCTTCTTCTTCTCGATGATTCCTGCTTGGAAGACAAAAAGACGAGTCGTTGGAGGCATTTCCACCTCTAGGCGAAAACATAGAGCTTCAATTGCAGAACATTCAAAACAAAAGCACTCATCACCTAACAAGAATCAGTCTGAAGAAAGTCAGAATCCGAGCTTAAATGCGAACCAGAACCTGATACAAATCTCCTCGGTGACCTCGCAAGATGTTGCTGAACAACAGGAGAACAAGAATCAGTTCGATTTCGATGGGATTCAATTTTCACCATACTTCTTAACAAGCTCGGATAATCCAGGTTCTACGATAATTTCAGAAATTCTTGATGGCAGCAATTACAGTACATGGAACATAGCCATTTCAATCGCTTTAGATGCAAAAAATAAGTTTGGTTTTGTGGATGGTTCTCTGCCTAGACCCGCAGAAAATCACCAAATTTTTCGGATTTGGTCAAGATGTAATAGCATGGTTAAGTCTTGGATTTTAAACTCAGTCTCCAAAGAAATCTACAACAGCATACTTCGATTACCTGACTCCTCTGAAATTTGGAAAGATCTGATGTCTCGCTTTCATGTGATAAACCTACCAAGATCATATCAAATTTCACAACAGATTTGGTCGTTGCAACAAGGAGCCATGGACCTATCAACATACTTCACTAAGCTCAAGACCTTATGGGACGATTTGGAAGGAACAAAATGTTTGAAAACTTGCAAGAATTGCAACTGTTGCAGCACAGCTGAGATTAGACAGGACAGATCCAAGGTGATAAAGTTCCTTGCTGGACTCAATGACTCGTATGCAAGCATTAGAAGCCAAATTATAATGAAGAAGACAATCCCAGATTTGGGAGATGTATATAATCTGCTCGACCAAGACCACAGCCAAAGGAACATTGTTCCAGTCCATAATGCTTCGATTTACCATGTAGCAGAGACCAATTCCAGTTCGATGGCTACAATAAATTCTTCATATACAAATCAGAAGTCACAAAGACCTATATGCTCACACTGCGGCTATACTGGACACACTGTTGACAAATGTTACAAAATACACGGCTACCCTCCTGGATACAAACATAAGACTAAACAGAACCCTCAAAAGTCGGTGATTGCACAAGTATCAGCAACAGTACCGCCTAAACACGACATCCTTCTGTCAGGACTGCTTCAGAATCTCTCAAAACAACAAATCGAGGGAGTTATAGCACACCTCCATTCTCAAGTTTCGATACCAGAAACTAAAGTCTCCATCCCAGCAACTTCTGGAGGTACAATCTCAGCCGATGATGGTATGACTCTGACTTCTTCCTCTCTGCATTTTATTGGAATGCTTAAATCAAAGAACCTTAGTCTTTCCAATAATTCGTGGATAGTTGATAGTGGACCTAGCCACCATGTAGCTCATTATAGAAAGTGCTTTAACAATCTGAAAGAGGTTAATGATAGATATGTCACCCTGCCTACTGGCGTTAACATCAAAATTTCAGGAATAGGAGATGTTAGTATAAATGAAAACTTAACTCTCAAGAAAGTTTTGTTCATACCTGATTTTTGTTTGAATCTCATGAGTATTAGCCAAGTAACTGCTGATTTGAATTGTCGTTTTGTCTTTGATAATTCCATTTGTATCATTCAGGATCCTATCAAGGGGCTGATGATTGGACATGCTGAAAAAATTTTCAACCTTTATGTCTTAGGCAATAATTCACATGACAATTCTGTTTTCTACAATTCTATACACTTCTCTTCTAATGCTGTTGTTGACATTATTACTTGGCATAATAGACTAGGCCACATCCCTTTGTCTAAGCTTGATTCCTTCTCTGATGTACTTGGCATTAAAGAAAGAAATAAAACTGAGTTTCATTGTTCCATTTGTCCTCTAGCCAAGCAAAAGCGACTCCCTTACGTTTCTGAAAACAACATATGTGCTAATGTTTTTGATATGTTACATATTGATACTTGGGGCCCCTTTTCAATAGAAACTAATGAAGGTTACAAGTTTTTTCTAACCATTGTTGATGACCATAGCCGCATGACATGGGCGTATATTTTGCGGTCCAAAAGTGAAGTCTTAAAGGTGTTTCCTGACTTCTTGACAATGATCGAAACACAGTACAAGGGAAAGGTAAAAGGCGTGAGGTCTGACAATGCTCCAGAGCTAAATTTCACCGAACTATTCAAGACAAAAGGAATTCTCTCCTACCATTCGTGTCCAGAAACACCACAACAGAATGCAGTGGTCGAAATAAAGCACCAACACATTCTAAATGTGGCACGATCCCTCATGTTTCAATCAAACATTCCCTTAGAATTCTGGGGTGATTGCATTCTCACTGCAGTTTTTCTCATTAACAGGATCCCTTCTCCTCTTTTAAATAATGTTTCTCCCTTAGAAGTATTGACTGATCAGAAACCGCGATATGACATGTTTAGAGTGTTTGGTTCATTATGTTACAGTTATACTTCTCCAAAGCAGAGGACGAAGTTTCAACCTCGATCAAAGGCATGCGTCTTTCTTGGTTATCCATTAGGATACAAGGGCTACAAAGTGATGGACCTAGAGAACAACACGACTCATATATCACGGAATGTAGTGTTTCACGAAGACATTTTTCCATTCAAATCTGAAGGAGCAGATTGGTCTGATTTATCTTCTCTTTTGAGAACAGATGAATCAATCACACCAAAAGACAACACAGAAACTGCAGCACATACAGTGGAAGTTAGAAACACAGGAGAGGAGAACAGGGACACGGAACAGAACAAGACCAATACCACAAGTTCTAAAAGAATTCACAAACAGCCACTCCACCTTAAAGATTATATATGCAATAACTCACAAAGCAACATCATATATCCTTTACATGACTTTGTGTTATTAGATTGTTTTAGTAATGAATATAAGTCTTTTCTTCTCTCAGTCATGCAGTATGGAGAACCAACCAGCTTCAGTCAGGCCAAGAAACAAGAAGAGTGGATCCAAGCTATGAATGAAGAGCTACTTTCACTTGAAAGTGCAAATACTTGGGAAATAGTTTCTCTGCCACCTGACAAGCGTGCAATTGGTTGTAAGTGGATATATAAGACCAAACTTCATGCAGATGGATCCTTAGAGCGATTCAAAGCTCGCCTAGTAGCCAAAGGGTACACTCAACAGCCGGGAATAGACTTCATTGACACATTCTCCCCTGTAGCAAAAATGACAACCGTGAAGACATTACTGTCAGTCTCTGCAGTCAAACGATGGAGTCTCCATCAACTAGACATCTCCAATGCATTTCTGAATGGTGAACTAGAAGAGGAAATTTACATGTCTCTTCCACCAGGGTATAAGTCGAAATCAGGTTCTCCCTTACCACCTAATGCTGTTTGCAAATTAGAAAAGTCAATCTATGGTTTAAAACAAACATCTAGACAATGGTTCATCAAGTTTAGTGAGGTTTTAATGCATCTTAAATTTCGAAAATCTCAGTGCGATCATACATTGTTTGTAAGAAACATAGGACAAGAATACATTGCAATACTAGTTTATGCAGATGATATCATAATAGCTTCTAACAATGACACTGCGGTTGCTTCTCTTAAAGAGATTTTGAACAAATGTTTTAAGCTGCGTGATCTTGGCCATTTGAGATATTTTTTAGGTTTGGAAATTGCAAGATCATCCAAGGGCATATCAATTTGTCAAAGAAAGTACACCATGGACCTCCTTGCAGATTCTGGTTATTTGGCAAGTAAACCATGCAACATTCCAATGGATCCTAAGCTGAAACTCTGCCTCAACAGTGATGAACCACCACTAGCAGACCCACTGGAATATCGCCGACTGATAGGTCGACTTATGTATCTAACCATTACTCGGCCAGACATAACTTTTGCAGTAAACAAACTGTGTCAATTCGCTTCAGCTCCAAAGAAGTCACATCTCCAGGCAGCTTACACTGTTCTGCGTTACCTAAAGAACACAATTGGACTCGGTCTCTTCTATGCAGCAGCCTCAGACCTCACACTCAAAGCCTTCACAGACGCAGACTGGGCAGCTTGCACCGACACAAGGAGATCGACTTCAGGCTATTCCATGTTTCTTGGTTCTTCTCTTATATCATGGAAGTCAAAGAAACAGGAAACGGTATCATTGTCTTCAGCAGAAGCTGAATACCAAGCAATGCGGTTTGCAGTAAATGAAGTTACATGGCTGCTCACTCTTCTCAATGATCTTCAAACACCTCAGCTGCAACCAGTCCCATTTTATTGTGATTCTTCTGCACCAATACACATCACAAATAATGCTGTTTTTCACGAGAGAACGAAGCACGTGGATCTTGACTGCCATAGAGTACGTGAGGAAATCATCAAAGGCTCAATCAAAACACTACATGTCAGAACACATAATCAAGTTGCAGATGCATTCACCAAGGCATTAGCTTCTGGGAAATTCCATAACTTGATTAGCAAGATGTCATTACTCAATATATGAATGCCATCTTGAGGAGGGATGTTAGTTAACCAATTCTCGGTTTAGTATTGGTTTAATATAGAAATCAATCTGTTTTCGGTTTACTTAAATAAGACCGGTTTAGGTTTGGTTTATTTTCTTCTTCTTCTTCTTCGAGTCTTGACTCATATAAGAATGTATGTAAGTTTGACATTTTCGATTAACGATCAATAACAGAATCAAATCAAGTTTCAACAAGAATCTCGATTAACACTATATATTATCGATCACTATTTAGTGAAATTGCATAGAAATGCATATGTCTATCAATAAAATGCCTACGCTTTGGATTATGTGAATTTTAATGGTGAAATTGTTACCTTATATGCACTCTGAGTTTTATATAAGTTCTGCTCATACAACATTTCTACATGGTTTATATGTTTGCATAATCTATTTGACATACTTGGACGAAAATGAGCTGCCAAAGAGGATGTTCATGACTAGGTTTGAGCCCATATAGAAAATCAGATTAACAACTATTTGAACCTGGAATATATTGAGATAATCAAATCTGTGTTGGATGAAAAACATTTGAATATTCTGATAAATTCACAGTTCAACAATCTTATGAGAATGTGTAAGACCATCATTATTGGGAGGATTTAGAGGGTTTCTTAACATTTTTTAGTATTAAAAAAATAAGAAAGGAGGAGAGAGGATTAGAAGAGTTTCTTATTTAAGAAACTATCCAAAAAAACTAAGAAACTCTCATTCTATGTGTCATATTTTAATTGGGTTTCATTGGCTCTCCTTTTATGTGCACAATTTTTTAATTAAAATATTGATAAGATACTTATTTTTGAGTATCTCATTGATAATGTTACTCTAATCATACTTTCTCAGTTAAGGTTCTTCACTATATCATGTCTAGACAGCTCTTAATAAAGAAGAAGTATGAGCTTTGGTGGATGTATGCTAGATACACCATTCAAGATCTTTGTAATAGTCACTAGGCTGAATTGTGAGAAGACCACGACCCATACAAAATCACAACAAATGCCAGAAAAGGTAAAGTGAATACCATAACTACTAGGGATGAAATCTGAAAATCCATTTTCAAAAAATGACACAAAAATGACTCCGTCTAAGGTCCTCAGACTCTCATGAAAGGGAATACATACATGGATCAACTAATTTGTTTTAGGCTTGCTCGCCTTGCTACTGTGGATGAAGTATTATGTTGTACCTCTAATGAGACACATATCTCTATGGATCGTGTTGCTATGTTAGCTGACATTGATGCCTACCTTAAATTCCCACGGGGTCGAGAATCATTCTTATTGACTGTCAGGAGTGGGAAAACTAGAGATGGATCTCATTTGGCACAAGAAACTTGCGCTATACAAGGTTTTCTAGTCACAATGTGTTGTTGTCCTCAAATTATTGAAAGCAACCTCGGAGTTGCAGCACAACCTTATGATTAATGTGAATTATGCAAGGAGACTTGATAGTTCTTGGACTTCACTTAATGTAATTAGTTCTTGGACTTCACTTGATGCATTATGTCTTGTAAGAAGGAAGTAATGTTAGAATGAGAAGAGCCTCCAACCTTCAGAACTTTGTGATCTAATTCTCCAAGCTCTTTGGCTCTTCTTCTTCTCTCCTTGGCATCATCACTACCATCCATCAATTCTTCCATTGCATTTTCACTTTCTTTATTCACCAATACTCCTATTTTCTCTTCTTCTCCCCAGTTCATAGGCTGCTCAATACCAACTCTTACACCGGCTTTAAGTACCTGCACGACCAACTTCTCGTTGCAGAATTGATCTGCAAATAGCGGCCATGTAATCAGAGGTAGACCAGCGGTTATTCCTTCTAGAATTGAGTTCCATCCGCAGTGTGTTAAGAACTCACCAATGGAAGGATGTGAAAGGATAATATCCTTTTATGAGAAGGCATCTCTCTTTGATTCTCTCTTTGAATCCACTTTGTGAATTCCACTCAGCTAACTCACTGTACTTCTCCCAACTTCTCATGACCCAAATGAAAGGTCTTTGGGATTCCTCAAGGCCTAACCCGAGTTCCTTGAGCTGAGCCAGAGGAACATTGCAGAAAATCCCAAGGCTAACATATAGCACCGAACCTTCTTCTTTAGAATCAAGCCATTTAAAACAGTTATCTCTATCAATTGTCGCTTTGATTCCCCTCTCAGCGTTGTCTGCCTCTGACTTGCTTCACAAGGAAACAGGTCCAATGGACCATACTTTTCCAGCCATTGCCTCTTTGTAGTCTTTAACATAAGCAGGCTCCAACTCTTGAAATGTATTGACGATTACACCATAGGAAGTGTATTCTGCTTCTACCACCTCGTCTGTGAACTCTTTCCAATCTCCATTTGGATTTGTGTCTACTCCAGCTTGAGGCCTTGTAAATTCAACTCTATCGGGAAAACTAGGAACCAAGAAATACTCGTGATCCAACTTTAAATTCTTCATGATTTCGGGGTTTCTGCGTAGAACATGCATACACAAAAGATTAAAGCAACCCATGCCGTGAAATACACTTTTTGGCATATTGAGATTTTTGGCGATTTTGCTTGTAAAAGGCAAACAGAAGTCAGAAATTAGACAGCTAGGTCTTGGGTTCATCTCTTCCAGTAGCTTCTGGGACTGTTCTTCAAGCATTCCAACTGCTTTAACGAAAGTCAACATTAACCCCATTGATTCAAGCAAATCTATATTCTCTTGTCCTTCTGGCAAACCAGCTTCTTGATATGGAAGCTTAACATGCACTACGTTGATGAGCAAACCAGACTAGATGGAACGGCTTAGGACATTCTTGAACCTCGCTGCGTTGTTATGCGTTGTAACAATTGTTATAGTCGCACCGTGCTGAGCCAAAAGCCTTGCCATATCAACCATTACAATCATATGGCCTTGAGCCATGAAGGGGAAGAGAACAAAATGAAGTGGAGAATGTGACTCGTGGCTAATTCCGGAACCCATGTCTACTCAACTCTTTGATTTTGTTTGGAATCTTTGGATTATGAGTGTGTGTGTATAAGCATATATGTAGATGCAATACAATCGTAAAGAGAAACAATTAATTAAAAAAGTAAATTTTGATATGAAATTATTTTATGATTATGGTAAGAGATCATTGTAAATTTTGTTTGCCAAGAATACACACTGTACTTTCATAAAATACTCTCATTGTTATATAAATACCACATGATTCTTGAAATCTTATAAACTTATCTTTGTCTACTATCATTGTATTATCATTAATTATACTTGTATATATATATATATATATATATTATTTTATTGTTTATTTATATTTTGAGTTGTTTCTTTTGGAAGCTATAAATGCTAACATATCTCTGTATCTTATATGGGATCGGCCTAAGTCCCATTACACATCTCTGTATCTTGAATGCTAAAATATCTTTGCATCTCTATATTTTGATGGAATTTTTCACAACTAGAAAAATTGTTGTGACAGTATAGGCAATTGATTCTAATATATCTGTATATATAGATACATTTACTATACATATGCTATCAAAATCATACAGAGGAGTATAGAGTACAAAGCAGGAGTTACGATGGGCCCTGCTGTCTCAAACCCAAAACAAATACAACAATCCACTAGACCCAATCACCAATGGTCTTTTGTTCTGACAAGGTAACCATACAAGACTTTACGCAGAGACAATCTAGCTGGAAAGAGTCTTTTGACAGGGCTAAACAATAGAATTGTCTCACTCTCATTGTTGGATTCTTGACTTGTGTAATCAGATTATTTCATTTAAAAACATATCTAGAATATATTCTCAGGAGACACTATGTAATCGAGTTTATGTTTTATCGATGATTCACAGTAAAAATCTTCTTCAGTTCAAACTGTCTTTATTCTAAGAGGCATCAAGCCTGTGAAGAATTTATCAAAAACAGACAAAACAACAAACTCTTAAAAAGTAAGCAAAGTTCAATTAGAATTTACCGTTAGAGTTTAGTTGACGTATGTCTTGTAAGAATGATGTGATGTTAGAATGAGACGAGCCTCCTTCTTCCACAGTCTTATGAGCTAATTCTTCAAGCTCCTTAACTCGTTTTCTTCTCTCTTTTGCATCATCACTCTCACCCATTAATTCTTCGATTGACTTCTTAACTCCTTCTTTATCTACTAACACTCCTATTTTCTCTTCTTCTCCCCATTTCATGACTTTTTCAACCCCTACACTTACACCGACTTTTAGTACTTGCACGACCAATTTTTGGTTGCAGAATTGGTCTCCAAACAGCGGCCATGTAAGCAATGGAACGCCTAAGGTGATTCCTTCGAGAGTCGAATTCCATCCACAGTGTGTCAGAAATCCTCCAATGGAAGGATGTGAAAGGATAAGGACTTGAGGTGACCATCCTTTAATGATAATTCCTCTCTCTTTGATTCTTTCTTCAAAACTAATCTCCACCATCCAATCAGATAGTTCATTATACTTTTCCCAGCCTCTTATAACCCAAACGAAAGGTCTTTGGGATTGTTCAAGTCCTAGCCCCAGCTCCTTGAGCTGATCCAGAGGAAGATTACATATACTTCCAAGGCAAACATATAGCACTGAACCTTCTTCTTTAGAATCAAGCCACTTAAGACACTTTTCTTGACCAGTAGCCGCACTGTTTCCCCTCTCAGCTTTGTCTGCTCCTTCCTTGTTGCACAAGGAAACAGGTCCAATGGACCATACTTTTCCAGCCCTTGCCTCTTTGTAGTCTCTGACATAAGCAGGTTCCAACTCCTGAAACGTGTTGACAATCACACCATATGATATGTTCTCTGCTTCTACCAATTCGTCCAAGAACTTTTTCCAATCTCCACTTGCATTTGCTCCCACTGGAATTTGAGGCCTTGTTAATTCAACTCTATCAGGAAAATTAGGAATCAAGATGTACTCTTCATCCGACTCTAAATTCTGTAAGATCTCGAGGTTTCGGCGCATAACATGCATACACAAAAGACAAAATGAACCCAGGCCGTGGAAAACAATCTTTGGTATATTGAGCTTCTTTGCAACTTTGCTTGTATAAGGCAAACACAGATCAGAAATTATACAGCTTGGTCTAGGTTTCATCTCTTCCATAAGTTTCATGACCGGCTCTTCGACCATGTTAACCGCTTTAAAGAAAGGCACTATCAACCCCATAGATTCAAGCGTATCTATATTCTCTTGTCCTTCTGGCAAACCAGCTTCTTCATATGGAAACTTGACGTGCACTAAGTTAATGGACAAGCCAGATTCGTTGGCACGGCTTAAGACATTCTTGAATCTCCCTGCATTGTTAGGCGTTGTGACAATTGTTATGGTTGCACCACGCTGAGCCAAGAGCCTTCCAATATCAACCATGGGAATCATGTGGCCTTGAGCCATGAAAGGGAAGAGAACAATATGAAGAGGAGGATGAGCCATATCTGTGCCAACTCAACGGGAAACTCCCAAGTTTTGTGTTTGTCGTGGATTGTGTATATGTTGTCGTGAGGTTATATAAGAGAGACGTGAAGACTGACAATCAAAAAACGGGTTCAAGGAAATGATGTAGTAGATGACGTAAATAGATAAAGTTGTATCTACATAAAAGGTAGAGATTATTACAAGGGGACATTTCGTGTCCAATACTTTGTTTTGTTGTCTGTTTACGACCATTCTGCGTCTTCTAGTTCGTTTTTTTTACCTTGGAAGCTGACAAAGACATTTATTCAGAATATAAAATAAGATACTTGATCCGCAAGATGCAAAATCAAATTTGGACTTTCAGTTTGCTAATGCTATGCAAGTCTAAATAAAACATATGACTCTTTTTGACGTAAAATCAAAATTGAAGTCTGTTTGAAACTTTGATGTTCAATTCAATTATTATACGTGACAGTAAAGGATGACAAAATCAACCGCTACCGAATGGGACTTGACTCTTTTCACGACTTGACCCTATATATAAGTAACTTTTCTTTTATGAAAATTTGGATAGAGAACATCTTTTGAATTTTTATAGATACTTTTGACATTTCTAGATCAATATGCTCGGATATTGGTGATGATGTATTATGATGATTTATTATTATTTTGAAATTTTGTAGTATTTAAATGTTTATATCTTAATAATTATGTGATATATGTACTATTATTGTCAATAGCTGAAGACATCTCAGTATGCAGTGCATATCCTCATTTTATTAATAGTTGTACAATTTTTTTTTTCCAACCTTATTAAATTATATAAAAACTGGATTCAAACGTGAGGTACATTGTTTACAAAAATACGATAGTTAAACCTCTAAGATTGCAAACCAAATAATCTGTTTTGTAATTAAAACCATAAGAAGAATCAAAACTAAGAAACATACTTTGAATAAGTCTCTCTCTCTCGTGAAATCCTTCAGATAAGAAAGGAAACTTTATCTTCCTTAATTCCAAATAATCCGTTGCAAACTCTATTTTTTGTGATCTATAAAGAGTTTAAACACCACATGGTCCAAAAAAGAATTTTGAATTCTGCATGGAGTGACGAGAGACTTATTGGAATGCTTTTTACTCCCATATTTATACCATGAGTTTTATCAGAAAAACAAAACCAATCGAGATCTGAAAAAGTCGCCACAATTTATATTAAAGACCTAAATAAATTATTTGTAAATTTCTTTTTTATGGGTTAAAAATAATAGATATTCAATTATCGTTACGCGGTCATAAACGATTTTAGAATCTACGGCTAGTAGGACGTTGGAAATAGACTCAAATAGTTTTGGACTTGGAGAAGGGCAGGATGAGGTTATTATATCAAATTTGAAATCTTCAGTTATGAAAGTTAGGCCGCGTTACACTTTAGCTATCTCCCAAACTAACTTTAAGCCAACTTGTTAGGAAAGTGAAGGTGACTTCCTACGGTCAAGTTATCTTCTGTTGATTGGTGCAAGTGTTTAGCGTAGGTTCTGATATTCTCAAAATAAAAGAAACTGTATAATATTAAAATTTCTTTGTTAGAAAAAATGACGTATATCAATCCTTGGATTGTGCTAGTTGCATTATGTCTTGTAACAAGGATGTGATGTTACAATGAGAAGATCCTCCTTCTTCCGCAGCCTTGTGAGCTAATTTTCCAAGCTCTTTGGCTCTTATTCTTCTTTCTTTTGCATCGTCACTTTCACCCATTAATTCTTCCACTGCCTTCTTCACTCCTTCTTTATCCACCAATACTCCTATTTTCTCTTCTTCTCCCCATTTCATAGGCTTCTCAACCCCAGCTCTTACACCGGCTTTTAGTACCTGAACGACCAGTTTCTCGTTGCAGAATTGGTCTGCGAATAGCGGCCATGTAAGAAGTGGTAAACCAGAGGTTATTCCTTCAAGAGTTGAGTTCCATCCACAGTGTGTTAAGAATCCTCCAGCGGAAGGATGTGAAAGGATAATCATTTGAGGAGACCAGCCTTTGATTATAAGTCCTCTGTCTTTGATTCTTTCTTCAAATCCACTCTCTGAGAACCAGTCATCTAGCTCTTTGTACTTCTCCCAACCTCTTATGACCCAAATAAAAGGTCTTTTAGATTCCTCGAGGCCTAGGCCGAGCTCCTTGAGCTGAGACAGAGGAAGATTGCAGATACTTCCAAGGCAAACGTAGAGCACAGAGCCCACTTCCTTAGAATCAAGCCATTTAAGGCACTCATCTTGATCAATGACTGATTTATTTCCCCTCTCAGCTTTGTCTGCTCCAGCCTTATTGCACAAGGAAACAGGTCCAATGGTCCATGCTTTACCGGACTTTGCCTCCTTGAAGTCTTTAACATAAGCAGGCTCGAGCTCTTGAAATGAGTTGACTATCACACCATAAGATGTCTTATCAGCTTCAACCATATCGTCTAAGAACTCCTTCCAATCACCAGGAACATATGTTTCCACTGGAATTTGAGGTCTTGTGAATTCAACTTTATCAGGAAAATCAGGAACTGTGAAATACTCCTCATCAGACTCTAACTTATCCCACATCTCACGGTTCTTGCGCACAACGTGCATACATAGCAGACAAAAGCAACACATGCCGTGGAATAGGATCTTTGGTACATTAAACTTCTTGGCGATTTTGGTTGTATATGGCAAACACATGTCAGAAATTATACAGCTTGGTCGAGGGGTCATCTCTTCAAAGAGCTTCTGAACTGGTTCTTCGAGCAAGTTAAGCGTTTTAATGAAAGGTATCATCAGCTCCATCGTGTTAAGAGAATCGATGTTCTCTTGTCCTTCTTGCAAACCAGCTTCTTGATATGGGAACCTGAGTTGCACTAGTTTGATGGGCAAGCCAGACTCAATGGCACGGTTCAGGACATTCTTGAACCTCCCTGCATTGTGAGGCGTAGTGACAATTGTTACGAGCACACCACGCTGAGCCAACAGCCTTGCAATATCAACCATGGGAATCATGTGCCCTTGAGCCATGAAAGGAAAGAGAACAAAGTGAAGAGGATAAGATTCATTGGTTGTTTCGGAAACCATGCTGTTTCAACCTTAGTAAGAAACTCTGAAGTTTTGTTTTGGATTTGGTTTAGATTTGTGTAAGCTTATATAAAATAAGATGCGTGGAGAGCAAAACCAAAAATGAACCGAAGACGTAACAGCTGACGTAAACAGATTTTACTTGCCGAACAACTCTTATACAGTCCACATGATACTGCGTACTACAGACATTCTTGGCCAATGCTAATTTTGTCCGTTTGTGACCAACCTGCATTTTCTGTTGACCTTTCTTTGCAGGAAGAGTTTAGAGAAATCTTCTTGAAGAAAGAAGACAATTCAGAGACTAAAACCCAAACTTGGAGCTACATCTACCGCAAGTCTTCAGAATCAATATAAACAGAAAGAGGCCACAGAAAATACACATGTTACCAAAATAGAATGTGTTTATAACTTCAAATACTGATTAAACTAATAGTAAATGAAATATAAGTCCAACTTTGTCCTCTTTCAAGCCAATTATATATAGCAGAAGCCTCAAAATCACAATCAACAAAAAGAGGACTAGAGCCTATAATACTTTCCTGTGAATGTTTTTGTCCTGAGTGCGGTTGTACAGATGACATACAAGTGACAACATCCACATAAAATGAAGCATAATACACTTTACAAAAAACACACAAACGTGGATGGTTTCTCAACGCACACTGTACCTATATATATCAGGAACTACAAATTTTCGGCAGTAACAGGTTGGTATTCACACAGACCGCACTGTTATTTTTTGACAGATTCAGGATCATTGGATTTTCTACCTGAGTCAGTTCGATCAAGTCTAGCTCCTCTCCACAGTGTTGACTTACTTGATCTTAGCAGTAACCCAAAGGCTGATGAGCATGCTGCTCTCACAACTGAATCTAGCGACCGGGTCATCTTGTTAACCAGCGTTTCAAATACCTGAACAGGAAATGGGCTTGAGAACTTATAAAGAATTATGATAATTCATAAATAATATATACTTTTTCTAATATACCTGTGGGTAGTAGTGAGAGATTATGTGCTGATCCTCTGAAAGTGATAACATAGTGGTGGCGAAGTGTATTGCATTTGCCTGAATTACTGGCCACGGTGCATCAAAAGCCTGTACGGGACAATTTTCACTTCAGTTTTTTGTATATATAGTTTATGAATATAGAAACTATGATGACTAGTCAAGGAAATCCAAACCTGAATGGTTGAGGCCATGTAAGTATCAACTCTTTCCAAATCTTGAACCAAGTGCTTTGAGAGATCCCTTACGAAGTTTTCATAGTCAGTTCTGAAAATATAAACAACTTTAGAAGATATCGGTAGTCATTGATAGAATTGGTACTCACAGGATGGTGAGAAATACCTATCGTCAGAACCAAAAGCACGTGAAACGTACAGGGTAGAATAATTGTTTATGTCCATGAGTGGAGCAAACTGCTTGAGGGTTTCCTATTTAAATATTAACAGATATTATAAACTTAGAGCTACCTCAAACCAAGTAAAGGAGCAATAGGCTATAAAGAGTACTACCCGACAAGCCTTTCTTATGCTAGGATCATCATCGTGGAGATGTACAACTAAGCGGGGAAGGGTGGAATAAATCTGATATTAGACATTTTCATCCAATGAGCTTTAGATTAAAACTGAAAAATCCAATTTTCTCGGCATCCATATCATTGAAAAGGAAAAGAGTATGTGTCACCTGCTCAAACAATCCCTCCCGTTGCCCTCCAATAACATATTTACTTAATGCTCCAAATGCTTCAAATGCACTGGCTCTCATCTTCGGGTCCATGCTAACCTGTTACAAATTGGGATTTCAAGTAAAGTTAGTGGCAACTTACTCCAACTAGAAATTTTATCTGACAGTTTGGTAAACTGGTTTTGCATTTGTATTCTATAAAAAACTTGAGTTTGGTGTAAAGGCTTAATTTTATATCGTATTATTTCAGTAAAAAAACTTTTTGAAACAACTTATTTCTGGACCTTACCTGGAAGGTTACGAAGCCGTGACAGATAAATTCAGCAAGATGGGTTCAACAGCATCATTAGATGCTGATTCCGTGACCTAAATTTTTGCATATAAGTTCAAAAATTTGTTAAGAGATCTGTCAGACAGTCAGAACTCAGAAACCTTGAGTCATTAGTGGGGTTTGAACACTACCATCAACAAACATGACACGGAAGTTAGTTGCACAGACTCATCCAGATCATCAAGCAACGCTAATATTACACCAATAACTTGAGTTGTGTAGTGGTCCATACAAGCAGAAGGCATCTGGCAAAATCGCAAAGCAGCTAAGTGATGTATTCAGTAATAATAATTTTATGGAGAAAAGAAGCAGCAGAGACCGGATAAAATTTCACACACCACCTTCTCCCAAGAATTAGTATGCAATCGTATAGTATATGTAACAAGTAATCCTCATAGCATCAATTTGCATAATGTAGTGGAAGTTAGCACATCTCAATAAGGAATAATGTAGCTTCTTTAATTATGAACTGTTAGTTTGACATGATTATAATAATTAAACAGGAGCATATACTTTCTGGTCAACCTACTTGAAGTACATAATCATAAAATGTCAGTTGGTCCTCATAATTTCTTCCTTTAGCCATCTTATCAATCAAGAGATAAGTAATTAAAAAAATTTCTCAGAATTACACTTACTTGTACTAATCCTTTTAGACAAAGGCGCCTTACAGTCGGAGAATCATCTGACACATATCGGCAGAGTGCCTCGACCATCTCCTCCATTACAGAACTAAAAGCACCACTGCAACGCACAAAATATTAGCCAGCGGACAATTAAGAAAATAAAGGTACTACAGAAAGTACTTTGTTTTTTCCTATGACACACGTCAGGCACGATGCTCCAGTCCTTTGACTTTACTCCCTTAAGTTTTATATATAAATGACCTAGAATTTAAACCCGTTATCTTCACTCTGACCTAAACTTCGTTTTAGAATGTAAGATGAATGGGTACACATATCTAATTTATTACACATGTCTTATTCAATGTGTCAAGAAGACGAGTACAATTCTAGAAAACTATACCTGTAGCGTATAAACTCTGACAATGCAGCAGCAGCAGCTTCCCTTTGGAATCTTTGTGGGCGGTTTAGTGCTTTCGTTAGAATCATGCAAATATGTCGAACCTGGACACCAGTATTGAAACTTAAATTCAGTTTCAGTCTGAAGTAAAACTGCACACTCCCTTTTCTTCATCACTGAATTTCAGGTGTAAGAGAATTTCAGTCTTAAAATTGTTTTGGTAACAAAAAGTTCAGGTGTCAGCCACCAAGTCAGTAATGTGTACGAAACTACTATTCACATTTCTCCAGATTTCCCGATAAGAATTGCCAAGAGAATTTATGTTGTCACAATTTGAATGATCAATTGGTGAACCACAGCAGTTAGGCCACAAAAACCCTTAGAACACAACTGCAATCATCTGATAACTAGGTACCTCCTTTGGTCTCTTAATAGAAATGCATCCAGCAATATATCCGATAAGATCCACCCATTTTTCTTTTTCTCTTTGCTCCCCATTACGAGCTAAAATCTAAGCAAAAACAGGTATCACGTCATCATACTGGTAAGTAACTAAACAGAACCCATCCAATGTTTAAGTTAAAATTACCTTGCCCATCTCAAGATCCCCAACACACTCACAGAAAGCCTGAAATGAAGTTAGAAGCACTCTGCCAGAAGGAAAAAATATTACAATGGCTTTAATAATAAGAGTACCAACCGTTACGTGCCTAAAATTCTCTTGAAAGTAGAGGAGTTACCGTAATGGATCTTGCTGACCCGAGCTTGCAAGTCCATGACAGCTTCCCAATTGAAGAGTAAGTGCCCCAACGACAGAAGAGTAGCTTTTCTCAACAGCTTTCTTTCCAATTTTTCCGCCACCTCTGGTTCATGATGTATGTTAGCCACCAAACATGTATCATGTACTCTCAAGTAAAATTGAAGGTTTATGAAAGTTACCTAAAAAAAGCGGTGAGAGCAAATATGGCAGCTTGAAGAATATCATCCTCTACATGTGTTTCAGTAGAAGAGCTAGTATTCTCTCCCTTATGTAAGTCAACTTTAACTAAAGAACTATGATCAAGAACAGATATTAAGTGTTCCATGAACAAAACTGAAAGCTCTGTATGTTGGGAAAAAGCCTGCATCAGAATATGATTGACAAGGAGAAATTTCGTCAAATTATTTTATAGTTGCGAAATGATAACGAACATAGAAACATATGAGAAGGATTAGCATCATAAATTGTAAAATTACTCCCTCAGAAAGCGTAAACGTGAAATGTTTAGAGCCATTAAAACAAGGGAAAACATTATGCTTTTTTGTGACAGAAATTAGTCTGGCATTACAAGTCAGGGAGAAATTGTGCCAAACAGCACATCCTTATAAATGAACCCTCCTGCAGGCACAGCCACAGTTCTAAAAGCGAATGATACATAAAATGTTATTCACCGTCATAGTAAAAACTTCAAGGCCTATTCCCAAAAACTGTGTTAGGACTTTCGTAAAAGATAATATAACCATGAAAGAAAAGAATATAAAATAATACTATGCATAAATATTAATCATGGTTTATAATACTTCCAGAGAGAATGGAACTCACATAAAATGCATCTTGCATTGGCCAGCCACCACGCATCCTAGTTATATCCTTTGTCATGATGTCCCTTCCAGCAGTAGCCAACACTTCATTAAAAACAATTGATGATTGTGTGTTCTCTGCCAGCGTAGAGATCTTCACGTAATTAAGGTTAGCAGTAATGCACCAAGAGTATACAAGATAATGGCTAGTACGTACTTTTATATTATAGCAGTACCACATTTACGTGCAAATTGAATATGCTAACAGAATGAAGTTGAAGGATACAGCTCCAATAGCTTCAACACGTAAATTCTTCTGAGTTATATGAACTGCTGCTGAGAGCAAGGACTGAGTCGTCCTGACAGAAGAGATCCCAAAGAAGGAAAAGGGAATAAGGTCATGCAAAAAAGGATCTCAAGCTCATCTATGACAGCAAGCTTTAATGTACCTTGATATGTCATTGTCACTAAGCTGACTCCCTCTTCTTGAAACAAACTCAGTAACCGCTTGAATGGCTCCCTCAGCAGATTGCCTGATTTTGTCACAGATAGCTGCAGTGCAACTGTGCAAGGCTGCTACAAGCTACATGGCATAGCACAACAAAATAGGACCTCAACTATCCAATAGCACCAGTATAAATACAAAAGAAAGAGAAAAACAAACCTCAGCCTCTGTCAAGAGAGAACAAATGGATGAGACTATTCTGTTAAAAACTTCGGATGGATCAATAGAGGCATCCTGAAAGTCAGTTCTAAAAAATCTGACACCCTGAACATGAAGCATACAAGAAAAAAAAACTCTGACTCTAACCACAATATGCTTACACTTTTCAAAATTGCAATGACATCCTCAAGGGAAGACAGGGCTTTATAGGAGTCTTCAGAATCCAACCCGCTTGTGAGTACAGCTTTTGGAAGGGAAAGGGAAATGCTGAAGAACTGGTCAAGAATCTAACAACAATTATAGTAGGAGAAACCATTAGATACTATCAATGTCAAACTCAGATGAAATGATCACTCATCATTTTGTGAAAGTTGATCAGGATAAGTACAAATCACATACCTGTGCAGACGTTTTTCGAACTTCAGAATTTGTGTCAGCGCAGCGTGGGAGATAGGTTATGACCCTATCTCCCAAACACAATACCTCGCGGTCAGGAAATAAAAATACCGCTGTTGGTCAAAGAAAGAAAAGTAATTAGCTGGTAGATAATGTATGTGATAAAATTTAACAAATTGTTAAAGGGTATCTTCATACATGGTAGACTTGAGATATTCCCCTGTATACTGCGGTCTGCATACTTTCTATGCGGGCAATCCCCAGAACAACCAAGAGCACAATAGCCACCCACACAAAGCTTGCGAAACTTTAGAAGCATTTCATGAACTGCCACGCAACCTCTTTTTCTTTGATAATCAATGGGCGATGAAACAAATTGATCAAGCTGTCTAAGCAGATGCAAAAGCTGCTCTGCTCGACTTTTTCCATCTTCTCCACTAGTTAATGCACAAACATCACTGAATTAGCAGACCAAAAAGCTCTTCAAATTTGTATATTATCTTATACTAAGACTTAATATTTGAGATTACTGCAAATCTACTGGCATAATCACTGAATCTTTTCTACCATAATATAGCAGATCAAATAATCTTATAAGAGAAATACAAGTAGAAATTATGTCCCTAAAGAGGGAAAGTATTATAACTATATATAAGGGAATACTGAAAGAAGAAACGTAGAACATGGAAGATTTTATTTACCGAAATTCCATCAAAGACTTCAGTTTTACAGTATATATTTCAAGAATCAAAATACTAAATAGAAAAATAAACGATTACAACTAAGTTGTCCAAAAATTAAAATAATCTGTGAATTAGCTGGGCGAGATTAAAACTTGTCAAGTAAATACCTTGTAAGGAGGATGGCACACAAGAGAGTTACAAGATTGTCTATAAGGGGATTGATAACATCTGATGGATCATTAGGCAAAGCAAAGAATCCTAGTGTAGCCTGCCCGAGAAAATGTGTATGAATTCAAGAGAAATTATAATAAAAGAGCAAACAGCAGTACTCTCGTTCTTTTCGCTTTACAGTTGATTCAAACGAGAAACTAATCACCTTCATGACACGGTTTCGAGTTTCAACGGTCAACTTTGGTTCCACCGAGACCAGCGTTGTGCATGCATTTAGAGCGAGTGCCTGGATAAGATTTTTCAGAAAAAGAAATGCTATCTGCTTGTTTGAAAAAAATTATATATGGTACAAGTTCTTGGCATAGACCTGGGTGTGTAGAACTTCAAGACTAGATTCTGCAAAACCTTCATTTTCATTCCGGCCCATCAATGTCAATATATAATCAAGCATCTGATCTCTTCTTTTCAATGGGAATGTAGCACCATTTTCTGCAGCATTTATGACAGCACGACCTTCACACAAAGACACAAGAGATCAGGGTCCCATATACTCTCAAGATTTCCATAACATTATACCCCTACCATGTCGAGCGGTCTAACTTTGTAAGAAAAACCAAAGACAGTAATAAACCCAGTCAGTCTCTGAAAAAATGATTCCATCATCTATATTTTTATGCTGTACTAACCTAATAAATCAATAGCAGTTATAACAGCTTGCTTTGCTGTTTGTTTCCGCACATGAAGAAGCCGTGAAAGCATATTAGTGCCCTGCAGCACATGCAAACGTTAAATTGGAATTCTGAAAATCAGAAATAATAACAAGGTCACTACAATTCAATATAACCACTGTCTGGTCACAGAAAACTACTCAGATCTCCATCTCTTCATAAAATTTCAATCTCACTACATGGATTTTCCGAGAAGACTCAAAGTTAATCTTACACATAACTTTGTATTAGATAGTAGAAAAAGAAGTAGAATGGCAGATTATAATCTAAATGGAAAGGAAATTCCAATGAAGATTTAGAAACATACGACAAGTGCATCTATTCTGGCCTCAATAACAGATGAAGGTGCGTATTTTGCGGCATATCCATACATCAAAGCTAAAGCAGCATGTATATTATCACTGTCTTCTGTTTTATAGCTCTCAGAGAAGAGAGATAATATCCTAGAATAAACACAAGAAGTCAGCATTACGTCATAATTTACAAACTTGAGGTAAAAGTGACCAATTTTAGAATGGCTAGAAGAAAGATATGACTAATGAAGGAGCCAATATCAGAAGTCCTTTAATAAACATTTCCTAATTGTAGAACTGCAACTAAAATTTCTACCAACTTAATACATACACATAAGCACGACTTAGGGATAGTTAGGAATTTAGAAACCTTAAAGATACAGCCTTCAGAATGGAAGATGTATGATAATATATACGTTGATTAAAAGATAAGATGAAAACTAATAGATTGAAAATGAGTGAAAGATATGCAGGCATATCTATATTTTAACATTAGAAAGTGTATGGGGGAAATGAATTCCTCAAGTCAAGCAAATAAACCTTTGAAAAATACTCTGCCCAACATTATCCACTATGATTTTCAGCTTTTCTAGTACAGTGTCCAGGTGAGAAGCCGCGACCTACGCAATCAATTGGCATATAAACATAGACTGAATTCAAGATCTGAACGAGAAAACAACTAGTACACTCAAAATACCAGCCCCATGGCCTTCGCTAAACCAAGTCTATTCGCAGGTATGGAAATGTCAGCCTGTTGGTACATTAAGTCAATCTTGTCACGAACATATGCTCTATCATTAACTTTCTGGAGTAGTACTCCGATACACCTGAGATCAAAGCACAAGAGGTTACAACAGAGTTCTGCATTGAATTACCAAGATACATACTGGGTGTCTGCTAAAATTGGAATTCAGTGCAGCTTTCAGAGACCATCTAAAACTTATCAGCCATCAATCAGGATCTGAAACATGAGCACTAAAATCACAAGGAGAAAAAGCTCGTTCAGCAACATAGTGAAGTACACAAAAATCAGTACAGGTATCACATTGGAATGTCTCTCCTTTTATAAATATGGTAATAGGATTCAGAAAATCACTAAACAAAAATACAGACCACTGTCAAATACATTTTCATTTTATTCTAATTTTGAAGACTCACTATGAGATCAACATGCTGCTTCGATGTCAGAAGAAATCAACAAACCAAACCAAATATTTTTGCTCAAAAACTAACGCCAAAACAGTGCACCATTAAGAAGTAGAGATACTTTAACTTCATCAGAGACCAGAGCAAAACGAAAAACCAAGCATTTTACCTGTGTAGAAGTGCGGTGTGGTCATCCTCTGGAGTGTACAGAATGTATTGTTTTGCAAAAGCATTTCCAAGAGATATAACCCAGTCAGCATCCTGGGTGACATCCAGTGATTCTGCTAAAAACTGTATAGTAGTACTATAATTAGAAATAATGTAGAGACCAAAATCTTATTAGTCATATATATTTTCCTTATGCTTTATTAAAATTAAAGCTCAGGAAAATGTTTTTTTTCCTTCACACTAGTTGAATAAGCTTACATTGATTATCATGTCATCCCAGGTTTCCTGATAAGTTGGATCGAGCTTCAGATCTTCTGTGTCAAAGACATACGCCTTCATTTTTGGAATCTAGAGCTTACCAAATGTGATCAATAATTAGGGTCACTTGTAACAAGTCACATTTAATATGAGTAACTCCGAAAAAGCCAACGGTATTCACTAGTTTGTCATAGTTTAGGTTGTATCTACTGAAAATCTGGTGAGAAAAGGTACTTGTAATTCACTGTGAAATCTGACAATATTTTGCTCTTTAATAGCCGACTGGATACAAAAAATAACAATTACAAAAAAAGAAAAAAAAAAGTATTTGAGCAACAGCAGTGTACCTCATCTTGCCAAAACATGCTGATGTTCTTTGGAAAAAGAGGGGACAGATATCCAAGAACCTGAAGGACGTAACAACAGAATGGTTAATAAGATAGCTGACCCGATTAATGATCATGCATTTACACTTGGTGGAAAACAGGAGTAAAGAACGCATTTTATGGAATTATGTAACATAAATTGTGAGTCTAACAGGATTCTTGAAGTCACTGACACAAACTTACCGTCAAAATTTGGGTTGCTAGCTGCTCTTTTGCCAGAGGGTTATGCAGGAGAACCACCAAACGAGTAAACAATTCCTGCATTTAATTATAATATAGGTGGGTACGCGATTTCAATTTTGAGATCATTTCATAAGCGAATATGAAAGGACGTAAGAAAAAACGGACCTCAGGGCTAGGAATATCAGCACGAGCTTTACACTCGATCAGCATGGGGGTGGTTGAAGATCTACGACGGCACAGTTCAGATATGCATCTACAGACCTATCAAATTAAATCAATAACAATGTTAATTCACGTCCAATCTCTGGAAAAGAAACATCAAATGCAAGGTAATCTAGCAATAAATGAAAGATCTTACTGATGCAACTGCCCCAGTGTAGACCCTAGGAATAATCATCTTCAATAGGAATGGCCAAAGAATGTACTGCAGTTTCATATTCTCTTTAGCATAAAAATTTGAAAGTTATATATAAATGGGAGTGCTATGATAATAGACAAATTTGCAGCACCTCCATCTCCGGAATTGTAACGGTCAAGAGCAGAAGACCTTTTCCACAAACCGCTCTTAGCTGTGTTGGACTAATTGGTTCCCCTTTTACCTAAAAGAAGTATTTGTAGCACATGTAAAATCCAGAAAGTAACAGAGACAGTAGTACTTCAAACTTTTTCGAGTTATGTCCTCAAAATGACGCAAGCATTTGTTGCTCCTTGTATACAGTTGTAAGACATAACAAGAAGACTCAAGATACAACTTAGAGCAAGATAAAAATTATGTTCCAGGTTTCGGGTAACATTAGATATTTAAAAACATCAACTCTTAGGAGCCCACAAGTCCCTAATGAAAAAAAGGCCCGGAAGATGAAATATCCAAGCATCAGAAAGAAGTGCATTGGATAACTGCGACATATATACTAATTCGTTGCTGCATTATGAACACTGGACAGAACGTGAGGATACCAATATTTGGGCTGTTTTATCCTCATATTTCATAAATTTCAGATGAATAACAACAAAGAAGGCAGTCCAAACGTTAAAGATCAGGAAAGTAAAAAACAACACTAATTTTCTCCTTCTGTTTCTGATTTAATTTGTGGAAGAGTTTTCCTATATATCAAAAACCATTGTAATCATATTATTCGTTACAGACACAAATTACTTTTCCTCTTTCTTGTTATACCTTCACAGGCACACATAGTTCTTGCACTTTTTCAGGTGATCACCATACTTTGTTTTATTGGTAAACTTTTATGTTGTATGGGCTTACCTTCGGATAGTCATTCTCTCCTATTGCACAATGGCGTACAAGGTATTCAACAAATGATTCCCCAGAAGGACCGGCTAGATAGCAGTGTGAAGCCATGACCACGATCAACTGTCAACAAAGCAGAAGAACAGAATCAGAAGTGGGCATGCTAAAGCAAACATGTTTTTATAGTAAGATACAACAAAATATGGCAGCCCAGTACCTCTGAAAGAGCTTTTCGAACAGCTAAACTTTCCTCATCTAACAAAGACCTCGCAGCCTCGACTAAAAGAGACTGTTTTGGGTGCCATGCTTCCAACAACCTCCAAAGGCAATGCAAACATCATTAAGTTGGGATGGGAGAGGAAAAATAGATAGCTCTACTGGAAAAGGATAAACAAATACACCTTGGAAGCAGATGTTTCAAGATGCAAAGAGCACCAAACGTCAAAGGGTCTTCTTTCAACTTGCATTTCTGGTGAAAGCATACAAGGAAGACAGGGATCTCAAATTTAATTCAACAAAAAAAGCCAGTACAAAATATCAAACAGATGCATGCCAAGGAAGAAATCTTAAGTCTAATATGATGACTATGTACTTTCACTGTTTTGTAATGCATGTATAAAGAATACTCAGAGTCATATCCATCAAATAAAATATTTCCTTACACTAAGAAGAAATGTAAACAAATCCTCGGGGTAAATTAAGCCAACAGTCAGAAAACACCGCTGCACTTCATTGTATGTCTGCAGCACAAAGAATAAAGAACACTTAACATATTAATATATTGCTCCCAAAATAAAGGCTTTAAAATGAAGGAGGCCTGAAACATTTATGTTGCATTAACAGCACATTCTTATTTTAACCCTGCAACAATAAATAGTATGAAAGTGCCCAGTGACTTACCTTTCGTCCCACTAAAATACCTGAGCACCTTTTGCTTTCACTATTAATACCAATCACTGGAAGAAGTGTTGACAGAACAATAGTGAGGTCCTGAAAAAAAAAGAATTAACTGAAACATCGCGTAACAAAATCAAGTTTATCCTTCCAATACCGCATCACATTGAAAAAACAGGTGTGCTAGATGATTGTAAATAATGAGGCACCTTAGCAACAAATGTGATGGAAACACCATTACCTCAAAATCAAGCAGTGGAGGACCAGACTCAGAAAGTAGCGAGGCATTTAATAGGTTGTAAAGACTACATGTCGCCAAATAGGCATCGTCATGATCTTTCTTATACCTACAGATTGAAATGAATGGACTAAATAATCACTGCATTTAGAAGTTAACATAAAGACATGTCTACACGAAAAGCTAACATGCCTTGGTACATACTTCTTTCATACTTAACAATGCTTTGATTTGTGGGACAATATATGAAGCAGACAGCAAGCTTACTATGCTCTGGGCTTTTGAGAAATAAAGCTTGAGATAGAGTGAAAAATAGAACATAAACAGAACTCACAGTTCAAGTATTGCTGGAATAAGCCTTGGTAATGCTGATTTCAGTTGTGTCCGCATGATAAGACCCACCATCTGACCTAAAGCCTCAACAGTAGATACTCGTACCTTATTCAGCAATAGAAAGAAACTAACTAAGAACACTTTAAAGTCACAAGGCATGTCTGGACAACAAGTGAACAGCCACTATAAAAATCTTGCATAGATATATCTCTCTATACTCTGAATATAAAAAAAAAAACACTTCTGGGGTAAAAGAACCACAAAAAAAACTTTCCTTTCTTCTTTGATCTTTAAATAAAGTTACACAACCTTGGTTTTATTTTTCGTTGTTTTGAAAAAAGGTCTGCGAAACATTATGAACCATATGCTTACCCTGGTAACGTTTTTTAATTAAAGCACGCAATTATATTAAAACCTAAAGGGGAGAATAATGCTAAAAAGATATCAGGGAGTCACCTTATGATCTCGGGAAACTGTCCAAACTCTCAATAATAACTCAAAAACTGAGTTCAGGTATGACCTGCATTGGATGAAAGCTTTGATTTGAGTGCGTTCAACAAAAGATAGAAATGAAACAGAACAGAGAAAGTGGTCTCACATGACATCACTGTCAAGCGGAGAATTTGAGGTAAGATCTGTGGTGTATAGCCACACTGCCTGAGACCAGCACTTAAATGCTAGACACAAAGTCAATGATTCATATGTGAGTCGAAATATGCAAACATAAGATAGTATTAGAGACAGGATGAGTTATTTGAACTTTACACGCTCTTCATTGTATTTGGTATTAGCACTCATACAAATTGGATGATATATGTTGATCATCTCATCCACCAATTTAGAAAGTGCGAAGATGTACAGATCAACAGGTTAATGTCCTACAACTTTTGTCAATGTGATTTAAATTGCCATATTGGTCCAGTAAGTGAATAAAATCTGACCTGATGACCCTTCTGTTAGGCCAGATTAGAGACAACTAACCACATAGTTCAAGGAAATGAAAAATAGCTTATTGGATAAGGGAGGAAAATTAGCACAAAGCTGTAGTTTCTATACAAGAGTTTCACTTTCCTAAAAAAGACGGATTACAAAAGTTTCACTGTACCATTTGCAAATATCGGTCGGTGTAAATCCCGAACAGTCCCAAGAATAGGCAAAACCCTTGACAGTACATCTTTCAGGCGTGGAGTGAACTGTAAAGCTTCAAAGGAAATATGAAAGTACTTCAAAATATCAGATAGCTGCAGTTTCCATAAACTTTTCAATAGGAGAAACAAAACAAAACCAAAAAACTGGACGCAGATGAGAGTTAGTTATTAACCATCATATGAGGCAAAGTCAGCAAGAATTTGAACCATAGCAGGCGAGGCTGTAGCTGGACCAGACAGATGAAGAAATATTTCTTCCATCATCTGTCAATATAAATAATAAAAGACAAGATTACACTAAAGAACAAATAACTTGGACTTTATCAGTATAAAGAAAAGCTTGGCAAATGAGAATCAAGGCCAACTTCTAATGGAATAGGCTCCCATCTATCTCATTAATGGCACTAGGGAGACAAAAGCCTAGATTTATTTATGATACTATCTAGTATCTACTATGAAAGTCTTTCATCTGTCAGAAGTTAACATGATGACAGACGAAAGTCTCTACTATGTTTTCTCATCAGCAACTAATCTTGTGTCATGCAATCTGTAACTGCTTACTTCAGCATACTATCATTCCTTAAACTTCACTTATATGCAGACCCAGAAAGTAAATCTATATTGTAATGCGTCTCACCACCAATCATATTGTACTACCCTCCCACAACAAACTTTTACCTATAGTAAAAGGCAAGAACTCAGGAATGTACAGTCCCATGGAACTAAACAAACAGTTATTTTCTCAATGTCCAAAAATCCCACTCCGAATTAGTCAACAGGAAAACAAATAAGACTCACAAGATCAGGAAATTCTGTTCCAATTGAGACGAGCAGTCCTGACGCTTGCCTTTGCCAATCAGCATTTAGTTCCTTCGTCATGATGAATCATAAAATGAAAATAAAATCATCAGGTAACATATACAAACAATTTCCATTGCAATTTGGTTTCCTTGTTTTCAAGAGTGAAAGGCTATGAAGTACCTTCTATCTATCTCAAACAACCTAGCAAAATTTAAAATTTACAGCCATGCTTCCAGCTTCACTATGTAACTTTCTAACTATACAAAGTATGAAAAGTAAATCTTTAACAATGGTTCAGCAACTCACCTTGGAAGATATTATCTCAGCAGTAGCAATCTTAGCAAGCTTTCCCATGAAAACTGCATCACTGTCCCCCTTCTCTAATGCACCAACACTGAATGACATTACTTGAAACACCCCAGCCATATTACCAAACCGCTGTTACACCAAGTAGCACCAGATTGATGCACTATTTATAGGAAAAAAAAGATGAAGAATAAGAAAACAAGAAAAATAGGCAAACAAAATGTTACTCTTCGTCCTCCACGTGACACAGCATAGCAACAGTCGAGAACTAGAAGTGGATTCCTGGAGAAATCACACAACAGTTGAATGTCAGAGATATCCCAATAGTCATTATGCATGTCTTGTGTATGAAGTAAAGCAAATATATCGGTACATACAGCGAGGCAATATCTCTCAAGGAAGCCATGGAAGCTTCTTTAACCATAGAGGAATCATCAGCTAGAGACGATACCAAGAGTTGAACAGCCTCTGCCAAAAAAAAAGTAAACTTCAGCTTCCAAATCAAGAGACTTGATCAGACAAAAGAGCCACTGCCTCAAACAATGTTGACCCAATTACATAATTTAAAAGTTTCGACCAAACAACTAACACAGATCAATTGAGACTGATTAAAATTGAAATTTAGAAATTCAGGGAAATGTTACCAGGCGCTGGGATTGAGCTCCCCAAACTTGAAGAAGCCATTCAAAATCGATCAACTCCTACACCTAATGAAGAAACCTATAATTCGAATACCAAATTTCTACCGTTGTAATCGATCAAGACTATTCCGAAGGAAACGATTCCGACTGATAAAGGAGGAAGAAAGAGCGAGAGAGCTGAGCAGTCATAATAATTTGAGTCGCCTCTTGTCGGAGGACTTAAATGTTAAAAGGAAAAAGTTTAGGGGAAGAAAACAAATGTATGAAACCAATTGAAACGATGGACCCATACCCGACAATCCGGGTCGGGCCGGGTAAATATATAGGGTTTCAAGCCCGTTGCTTTTGGATCATGCTCTTGTTCTATTGGTTAATTATTAGATTGAGAAGAATGCTGAAATTATTGACCCAATTATTTAGCGGTGGATCACTCTTGATTCATTGATCCTTTTTTTACTTAAAATTTTCAAAATCTCTATATGATATTTTATTGATTTATCCATTTTTTCATCCCATATTTGATTAAGTTATCTAGTGGTCGAAAGAGTAGAATGATAATAGAATGGATCCATTCAAAGCTTACGTGACACAATTAGGAAGATGATAATTTAGTGTATAGATTAACAAGACTCACTCAAGACTTAAGCAACGACTCTAACTATTTGGTCACCGATGTAAGCGCAGGGTTGATTTTATTGTATTTAGAGTGCAAAAGATGTTTTTACCCGAACTCCAATTCGGATTCTAGTTCAAGTGCTTAAGATGTTTTACACCACAAAAATATTTGAAATTGAACCATGCTCACACCAAAGCCTGTTTGAAAATAATATTTTTAAGAATAAAATGACATGAATCCGAACCAAACCCAAAGAAAAAAAATTAAAATGTTCAAATAAGTATTATATAACTAAATTCTAAATATTCGAATATTCAAAGAGCAACACATAAAATTCAACAAGTTGGTAAATTGAGACTAAGGATCAAATCTCCTATAACCCTACTGATATAAAAATAAAAAGGTAACTGATTAATCAGCTCCTATTCACCTTCTTTTTAGTTGCTTCTTCAAGTTTTGATCTTGTAAAAGAAGATCATAGTTTTGTGTGAGACAATCTAACTACACTAATTGATATATATCGATCTCAATTAGACCGCTTCATTAAATTTATTTTTTGAACTGGGTACAGCAGATTGAACCATGATATCTGACCACAATCCAATAATCTCCACACCTTGGTATGATCTTTCCTCTTGAGCATGCTTCAAACTTTCAATATAGGCTTTTGAGTGAACTTCTTCTTGTGTCAAGCTGGATCACATATCAACACTTTGATTTAAGTCCAAATTTCCGGAAAAAAAATTATTCCTTAGAATATTTTGACTTAGCTCTAAAACCTAAGATGGACACGAGACGAATAATTATTAATTTTCGTATATTTATGGTTTGGCTTGGTTTTTCTCGAATTATAAAATTTAATATTTATATTTGCCTTACTTTTTTTTTGTCAACGAAAATCTCATATAAGGTGCAAGTGCATAGAAGTCTTTGTAAAATCAACTATAGCCCGTCTCGCGAACAAATCTCGCTAGAGAGTCAGCTCTATAGTTGAGTATGCGTGGAATCGTAGAAAGCAAAAAGAAATAAAATGAAGAGCGAAGTCGTGCAAATTCTTCTTGATAAGGAAAAAAAGCTGGCCACTCCTCCGGCTTTGCCAAAACCTCGAGCACCGTCTCACAATCTGTCGACATCTCCACCTCCAAGGCTTGAATTGCTATCATTGACTCCATCGCCCAAAGCACCGCCTCGATCTCTGCATGTAACGCTGATAAACTTCGATGAATACACCTTGCGCCGGAACAAACACCCTCTACTGAATTTGGAAATCCGAACCATCCTAACCCCGTCTTAAGGTCCGAAATTTTCCAGGAAGCGTCCACTAAACATTTGTAACCCGTGAACCCTGATGTTGCTGTAGATGGGAAAATCCACTCGGATTTGTTGTCTCCTATGTGATGCGTTAATCGAAAACGTGGGTTCGGGACCATAGTCCGAACTTCCCGCCATTCTGCAAATTCTTCTGTGGCCCGTGTAATAATACTACGCGGATCGCTTATAATGTTTGAAAAGCAATGGTCATTTCGTGCTTTCCACAGATTCCAAATCAGCCACGGAAAAACACTCATGGCTTCTCGTGCCGGTAGTCTCCAAAATAAATAGTCCAGATTATACCAAATAGATTCCCCCGGAATTGCCTCTATGGCAGACGGAGTCTCGGATAATGTCCATGTCTGTAAAGCTAGCGGGCATTGAAAAAGGACATGGTTAATGGTTTCCTTTTCTGCTCCACAACGTAAACACGTTGGATCGCACTGGATCCCCCGAGTTATCATATTTCCTTTGACTGCTATGTTACCAGATAAAATTTGCCATAAAAAATGCTTAATCTTGTTCGGAGTGTCTACTCTCCACACCTGCTCATATAAAGCTCGGAAACTCGGACCAGAACTTAACATAGCCCTCCGGGAGGACTCTTCCTCCGCAATGTAACCTGATCGGACAGAGTACCTTCCATTCCTAGTATAATGCCATCCCCAATAATCTTGTCATGACTGACGTGATATCCGAATCCCTAATATTAATTGAACATCCAATGGGTCAAAATACTGCCTCATTAAGATCTCCTTCCATGTGCCTGAACGTTAGTCTATAAACTGATCCAGCGTAAGGTTCGGAAATAGATTAACAGGTACCTCTAGCGCCGGTCTAGGTACTACGTCTGGGATCCAAGGGTCCATCCAGACTCTTATCTGTGCCCCATTCCCTATTTTCCTGATCACGCCCCTCCGTACTAATGTTTGCGCCAGCCATACGAGGGATTAACCCCGGGTACCGCTTCCAATGGACAAGTATCTTTAAAATATCTACCTCGCATAACTTTACTAAATAGCAAGTCCGGGGAATCTATAAGTTGCCATAATTGTTTAGCCAATAATGCGGAATTGAAGTCTTCAAGAACCCGAAATCCCAGACCCCCTTCTGCCTTAGGTCGACATACAACCAGCAATTTCTGCCAGTGAATACCACGTGTCGTCTGTGAATTAGTCCACCAGAATTCCGCGATATCGGTATTCAATTGATGGATAATCAATTTTGGTAACCGATAGCATGACATCACATAT
Organism: Lepidium sativum; assembly: GCA_023374145.1. NCBI lineage: Eukaryota > Viridiplantae > Streptophyta > Magnoliopsida > Brassicales > Brassicaceae > Lepidium > Lepidium sativum. Next base: position 65,757 of record JAKUCM010000255.1, on the reverse strand, counting down.
GTCGGTAACGCCGTAAGCACAGATTTAATAAGCATTTCTTTACCTGCTTTCGATAATAATTTCGAAGACCAACTATTTATTTGTTCCTTTAATTGGTTTCTTATATAAGCAAAAACCCTCGTTTTTGCGCCTCCTATATTCTCCGGTAATCCTAAATATGAGCCAGCACCACCCACATTATGTATTCCCAGTGTCTGATGAATCGCCAATCGGTCAGTCACCGGTATACCCTGCCCAAATTGAATCGAAGATTTCGTGAAATTTATTTGTTGGCCCGAAATCGTTTCGTATTCTCGAAGTATCCGTAAAATCTGTTGCGCTTCCTCATTTGAGGCTTTAAAAAAAAATAGACTATCATCTGCAAACAACAAATGTGTTATGGATGGACTAGTCCTGGCAATGGAAAGTCCAGTCAAAAGACCCCGCTGTTCAGCCAGTCTTAGTTTAGCGATTAAAACCTCTGTACATAAGACAAAAATATAAGGGGACAGTGGGTCTCCTTGTCGGAGTCCTCGATTAGGTAAAATCCTACCTCCCGGCACCCCATTTACTAAAACCGAGTATTCCACACTTGTGACACAGAACATTATACATTTAATCCAGTCGTCACTAAAACCCAACTTCTCTAACAGAATTCGAATAGAATTCCATTCAACACGGTCGTATGCTTTACTCATGTCTGTTTTACAGCTATATACTTCCCTTTTACAGAGTTATTTGTTCGCAAGGCATGAAACATTTCCTGCGCAATTAATATGTTATCAAAAATGTTTCTTCCAGCCACAAAAGCGGACTGTGTTTCCGATACTAACTTAGGTAGTATCTGTCGTAGGCGTAAACACAGTACCTTTGATATTATTTTATAGGCAACATTGCATAAACTAATGGGTCTAAATTCCACCATTTTCGTGGGTCTCAAGACTTTTGGAATGAGACACAGGTTTGTTCTATTCAAATTTCTCTCAAAACAGCCAGTTTGGAGAAAGTTATTTACCAATTTGACTAAATCCTCCTTAACTATCTCCCAAGAATCTTGGAAAAATACAGCCGTCATCCCGTCCGGTCCTGGTGCCTTATCACCAGTCATCGAGAACAGGGCCTGATAAACTTCGAAAACTGTCGCTGGGCGCATCAACCTTTGATTATCAAAATCAGTAATTTTAGTTTCTAGTTCTTTCAATTCTATTGTCGAGTCTCCGTTGCTGGAGAATAATTCAGTAAAATATCTTGCTGCTTCAGCATAAATTTCCGTGTCCTTAGTTAGCCATGTACCCTCCCTTGATATCAAACCGATAATTCTATTCCGGGCTCTACGTTGCTTAGTTTGGGCATGAAAAAAGCGAGTATTCTCATCCCCTTCCCTAAGCCATCTATTCCTGCTTTTTTGTTTCCAGTATCTCTCTTCATCGAGATAGGAATCTCGTAGTTCCTTATTAGCAGTCTCTAGCATGCCCTGATCGGGTACTGCACTATTTTCAAATCTTCGATTGCCTGTTTTAAGTCACATATCTTTTTTCTATCTGTGGAAACAGTGATATGTCGCCATTTTGATAATTCATGCCTACACCGCCGTATCTTTTCGGATATGGTGTACTGTGAATTAAAAGTATGAGCACCCCAGTTAAGTCCAACCGTATCGGAGAATCCTGTCCTCCTAATCCAACGACTGTCGAAAATAAACTGACGCCTTTTAGAGATTACCACGTCCGAGAATCGTCCTACCATTGGGCGATGATCCGATCCAATCATATTTAAATATTCCACTACTGATTTTGGAAACATGTCATGCCATTCTTCATTTCCAAAACTCTTATCCAACATACAGCGAACCACCCCTTTTTGTCGGACTCCCCGCGAGGACCAGACGTTTCCTAGTTTTGGAAAATCAATCAAACCGCAATCCTGCAACATTTGATTAAATGCTACAAACTGAGATACAGGGCGTAATGACCCACCTAGTTTTTCATGATTGCCTGTCAATTCATTGAAATCCCCAGTTATCAACCATGGCTCTGATCGTTGCGTTCCCATTCGAGTTAATCTCTCCCACACATATGCCCTTCTATTTAATACCGGTTCGCCATACAGGAACGTTATAAAACTTTTTTGTCCCTTCACCTCCAATGAAATATCAATCATATTATGATCTTTATGCCCAATTTGCACTTTCATATGATCCATATAATACAATGCTAATCCCCCACTTCTGCCAACAGGCTCCATTACAGTTAAATAATCATAACCAAAATGTAGTTGTATTTTTTCATAAAAATAAAATTATTTTTGGTTTCAGAGAGAAATAAGAATTCTGGTTTGAAACGCTTCCAAATATCCCTTAAATAACTAATTGAAATACTATTGCCAATTCCTTGACAATTCCAACAAAGAATACTAATCATTTAAAACTTAAAATTTCATTGGACTCTTGTCCTTGTCCCTAGATACATTCTCCTTCACTATTTTAGTTTTCGGGGTTTTCCTAGGTGACATTGATTTTAAAGCTAAAGTTTTCTTGAACCGAACACCTCTGATGGGTGTGGTATTCTTTGAAGTCGATTTGGTAGATCCACCTTTCTGCTTGACTTGCTCTGTGACCTTACACTTCTGCAAAGTTTGTTCCAATTTGGCATTGATTCTGACCCGATCTGCCTCGGTCATTGTCTCCACATTTGCCACCACTTCGCAGAAAGCAATATCTTCCAGCAGATCATCTTCAGTATAATGAAGAGTATCGTCCTGCTCGAAATCCATCTCTCCAACCTCCTTAACCGCTTCCTCTTCACTCAGAGTTAGCTCTAAACCATCATCAGTCGACAAATCGTCCAATGGTGATTCAGTCTCAGCAACAGCCGTGTTTTCTAATTCTAGATCGGCCTGCTTCCCCACAGCTGCAGCTGACAGAGGCTTAGCCAATTCGTTATCCAGTTTTCCTGTTTCCAAGGCCTCTTTCTCCTTTTTCTGAAACAATGGCCTTCGCACCTGCAAGGTACACATGGAAACAGCCAATAATATAACCCATATATGACACATAAAAAAGTTTCTAAAATTATACCAGCTATGCAAATATTCAAGCAAGTATGTATGCCAGCGTACTGTTTTAGCTGCGTCCATTCTTGGCCGTAACGAGGAGTGTCCTCGCCTGCGGCCCTTTGTCATGATCGGAGCCAGTTGTCCACCTTCTCCTTGTGTACTTCCCATTAAGACGGTATATTTGCCTTACTTAAATTAAATACTTATCAAAATAAAACTTGCAAAAATAAAAATACTTATAAATATTTATTGTTCAAAATTACTAATTTTCTTTACAACAATACATCGATAAAATCTGATCCATAACATAAAACTTATACCTTAATATCATATGAAATCAATTTAAATATCAATCGATAAAATCTGATCCATAACATAAAACTTATACCTTAATATCATATGAAATCAATTTAAATATCAACCAAAGATATATTTTAATATAACTGTTTAAATCTTTAACGAATAATTGTAACTAAGATAAATGATATTTGTAGTAAAGGTTTAAATATTAGATTTAAATCTAACTATTAATAAAATTTCAGTATAATTTTTTAAAAAGTAAATTTTAATTGTAAAATAACTGTAAAATATAACGAGTTCAAGTAGTAGCGAGCCAAGCATTAATTTTTTACTAATATTTGTTATTTGATTTGTACTTGTAAATAATGTAACTAACTTATTTATTACTTGAATTAAATATATTAGGTATTTAATTTTTTATACCAAATATGAATTAAGTTATAAATATGAATCAAATAACAAGTAATTATGTCCCGCCTTACTAAAATCTGCAATTCCAATCTCTATATAAGCTGCATAAGTTCTGCTCATACACACAAACATGTTAGTAAGCTTAAACAGCATAAACTCACTTAGAAAACATCGATGCATTAGACATTATGTTAGACAATGTGTGAACTCACAAATCCCTAAGTTGTCAACATCTCTATCGAAAGTTTATGCGGAATTGTCAAGTTTAGATTATAAATAAGAGAGAGAAAGATAGAATTTGAGTCTAAAGAGATTTAGGTAGAATCTGATTGTTAAGGGTATCTTTAATTATAACGCTATTTTAATGTTATATTACACTATATTCGTTATAATTAGAGCAATAAAAAAATTTCTCTTCAACTACAATACAAATCTAACATTAAATATCATATAAATTATTATTATATTAGTAAATAGAATATTTTATTGTTCCCTCCATTTCAAAATATATGATATTTTAGGGAAAAAAATTGTTCTAAAGTATTTGATATTTTTAACTTTTAATGCAATATTTGTTATATTTTTTTGGTCATTTGTATCCTGCAAATTAATTTCTAATTGGTAGAATAATTGTCTAATAAATTAATAGTATATTTTAGTTAAAAATCTTAATATTGAATGATTTTTAATTTGTGCAAATGACATCTAGCCTAGTGGCAGTTGGTATGTCCACTTAAGGCAGCGCATTTGCATAACCTGAGATCGAGTCTCCATGCCTACATTATGTAGGAATTTGGCTATTGGGCCGGCCAGTTTTGGCCCAACATAATTTGCCGTTTTCAAAAAAAAAAAATTTTAATTTGTATGATAAATCTAAAATATTATATATTTTTGAAAATAAAAATAATATTATTTAATAGTAATTAATGAAGGCTGTGGAACCTTTTTCTCACAAGGAAAAAAAAGAAGTAAAATAAAGAAAAGAACCACTATAAAATAACGGCAACGTCACTTGGTCGACTTCTTTCTTCACTTTTTGTCTTTTTAATATATAAAAATATAGAAAATAATAGTGTTTTATGTTTTATAGTTTTGTACAGTATTACATTATATGTAGTGTAAATATTGTAACAAAAAAACAATTGCTTTCATGAACTTTAACACATCAAAAAGTCTTTTATAAGTTTCCAATGAGTTGGCCTATTTTTACAAAATACTGAAGGTGACCATATTTTTTGTACAACTTATTTTTGAGGTCTTTGGGTAGTATATGGTCACTTGTGAATTCCGGTGACTCTATTTTTGCACGGAGACAATTTTCACCAAAAGGCTCTAAATTTGCACAATTGAGATTTGTTCTACTCTTGGTAGTTTTGGCCTCCCCTCTAATACTCTCCATCAATCTTGATTGAAGGGACCAAAGACCAAGTTTGGAAACCGCAAAGATTATCTCATTAAAAACTTGAGAGAGAAAACTATGTAGGACAAAACTCTACCAAAAACAAAAGAGTATAACTTTACGATTTCAATGGTGTAGCTATGGTCTCAGCTTATTGGATTTTGGTAGCAACCTTCCTCATGAACATCCTTCAAGAGGCTCCCTTTTTTGGTAATCTTCGTATCATGATATTCTTTTGATTTAGTTCGGCTCTATTGATCCAAGAGTTTCCTTAGTCCTTTAAGTGTAACATAAATCACAAATAAATCACACAAGTTAGTAACACAAAATCATATGAAAACTTTGTACCTTTTCAAATCGATTTCATGGAATGACTTGTGGCCTTCTTGAGGCCTTCTTCAATTTCTTATGGTCAATGCAACTTGATTTCTTGTCCTTTGACTTCCTATCAGCTTACAATCATGATATGAACTCAATCTAAAGTCAAATTTTGTTAATTTCAAAAATATTGACTTCTTGTGTTACCATTAACCGAACGAAGATATGGGAGACATCTTCACGTGGTATGTGATCCTCGTCATGCGGTCACGGAAAATTCGTCATGCGGTACGTGAAACTACGTCATGCAATATACATGTTCTTTGGCCCGCGGTATGGTCAGCCTCAACATGCAGTACATGAACTTTTGACCTAATAGCTTCCCACGGTACATGAATTTCAACCCGCGATACACAAAATCTCGACCCAATGGCTTCCTGTAGTAGTATGTGAATTCTCGACCTGACGATATGTGACTAACTTTCATGTGGTACACCCCGCGGTATGATGATCTTCCGACCTGCGGTACATGATTCTCTGTCCTGTGGTAAGTGCCTCTTCGACCCACGGTACATGATTCTTGGACTTGCGGTACATAATTTTTTGACCCGCAGTATATGAACTTACGACCCATGGTACATGACCCGACTTCTTCTCTTCGGCATTTTTTTGATATAACTCGGTCTTGGTCTTTTGCTCTCTTCACCACTTTGTGAAGGTATCTTCTCTTCACATATATTGTGAATGCAATTTCTCAGTAACCACTTATACACCTCAAATTTACTCCTCTATATACTCCATCATCTTTGGGTGAGACACCTTGCAAATTTGAGTTAAAGATTAAGATGGTCACCTACACCCCTTCTTCCTACGTAAGAAGCTATAAGTAAGAGAAGATTTGCAAATAATAAGAATTTCAAGAATAAGTAAAAGCTTAGATATTGAGTTATCCTTATGTATGTGTGTTGATGGCATAAAAACTTTTGAAAAAGAGACTTGGCCTTTTGTTATGCCAAGACCATCTCCACCACTCTTTCTTCTTATCACCATTTCATTATCCTAGAGCCTCTTCCCATATATTGTCTTCTTTATCATTTTTCATGATTTCTTCAACAAAGAGTTAAGAGGTACGAAAGCAATTCGTGATATTCAAGAAGACAAATATGGACTTTCAGGTTTTGTAAATATGAGTAATGGACATTAAGTAAAGAGGCAAAATAAGATAAGGGTTTGGAAATGCCCTTTTTCATGCCCTTTAAGGAGACCAAGACTTTGTATTCTCCCCCTTACAAATTGATCTTTCACCACAAGACATTTTTGTTGACACATTCATCTTCTAGGATCAACAATGGTTATCAACAACACATTGCAGATCCCTTTGATATTTCCTTATACATAGAGACAATAAAGATTAGTAGTTAAAGATTTTATCTTCGTGTCTCTTTGCCATAAAGACCTTTTACTCTCTTTTAAGAGATAAGATTGGCAATAACATTATGTAGAGTGTCCCTTCCATAAAAAAAAAAGAACCTAAACCATAACTTTTCCTTAAATCAAAATGGATTAACCAATACTGCATGTTTTCTAATCATGAGAGAGAAAAATAACTAGGATTTATCACTTTGAAATAAATGATGAATTGTAATCTTAAAGACAGAGGCTTAATAACAGCTTTTGGGGATCACAATTCCCTTTAAAGAACATGAACCAAGGACTTAATGCAGCAAGCGGTCCAAGGTTTTCTTGTCAAGAGGATTGGATTCATCATACTTCCAAGAACTTAAACCCTAAGGAATTAAGCTGGCTATGGTTCACCTCTCTTGAGACCCACACAAGATTTGGATTCATCATGGTCTTAATGCTTACTTAGAGTGGACCAAGGATCACATCTTGTGTTATGTTAGACATGATGGACTTCATTACTCTTCCAATAACTTACACTCCCATGAGTGAAGTTTATATTGGCTTTTATCACTTAAGAAATGGATACAACATGGCTTGTATGGTTTCAATCCATAGGAATCTAACCATTTAACCAAGGATCACTAGATTGACAAAATCTATGGATTTCAACGCGGTTTGAGCACTTGCTTTCACAAGGGAAAACAACCAAGGTTCACTCTTTTGATTTTAAGATGGAGATAATTGAATTCCTCAAGTATGAATGCATTAAACTCATATAAGAAAAGCAAACCTAGACTCTCTTTCCTTTCATATGGATGCAACATGACCTTTAAATGCTTTGATTCATCAGAATATTAGAAAGTTGACCATGGTTCACACATTTTGCTTGATCCAATCCACTAACATAAATAATAAGGACTCCAATGAACAAAATCATTTTTAAGACTCATAAGAGCAAAGGACGGATTGTTTAGGGTTTTAAAACATCCACAATTGATTTAAAAGAAAACAAAGATAAATCTGAATCTAGATGCTTAAACGAAGCATTTGAACCAAGCAACACAACGATCCTCTTTTTTTTCTTAAACAAAAACTTCACATTTATCAGTGGCACTTGAATGTTTGTCATTTCCATATAGATTCAAACGGTCCATGATCATAAGCGATTCTTTTGATTAAAAATCAGAAATACAACTATGAATCGGAATGCTTAGAACCACTAGAACCAAGCAAGCAATCATATGTCACTTTCTTTTAAAACAAATGACCATCATGTACCAAAGACACATGAATCTTTCCATTCCATAAGAGTGAAAAGTTAGTCAAGATATATGTGGTTCGAGAACAAGGAGAGTTTATACATTCCATAGTTTTTGGTGTATCACAATCCCATAGAAAGGTACAAATGAGCTAGTGGTTGGACAAGAATCTCCTTGAACAAACACAAAACAAACAAACTGCCATGATTTGGAGTTTAAATGGGACAAAGATTGAGGTTTTTCTTCTCTTCCTCGTGGTTTATCACCAAAGCAACCATTTTTACTCTTCATTATCACTTAAACCATAAAAAAATGTGCCTTTGGGATGGAATGTGCCAAAGGTGGAAACTTTCTCACACAAACCATCAATTTTGCCCTCCATTGTCGCAAGAAACCAAGATACAGTGTTTTGAGCATCCTTAAAGAGCAACATTTGAAAAGCCAACATAAAGAATCTACCTTATTTGGACTTAGAGATAAATGGAGCTTCGAGAAAGAGATTTTCCTCTCTTCTTTGTGATTAACATCACAAAAATCATTCTTTCCTCCTCATTTTCTCCAAGAAATAGATTTATACGAAAAATAAAGATAAAGATGCAATTTTTCAAAAACATAGTGACTTGGGATGGAGATGGAGCTTAAAAGTGTGAACTTTCTCCTCTTCCTTATGATTTACATCATAGCAACCATCATTTTCCCTTCATCATCACAAGAACACCACTTTGGAAAAAACGCAAAGGAAAAACACAAGAAAACCTAAGGCTATTTGAAAATCTATTTGAAAAGCTTTTAATTAAACCAAGAACCCACCTTAAGCAACTATCCTACTCTAGTGAAAATTTATTCGCAAATGTAGAAAGAATAAGAAGAGAATCAAGTTTAGAACAGAGATATATTGAGAAAGAGAGAATTTGGGTCTAGGGAGAATTGGGTAGAATTTTGCCCCTAAAGGCTTAACCATAACCTAGTGGTGGTCTAGTGGTTTCTACTTGATGAAAAATTTTCTTGTTGGTGTAGACCAAATATCAATTCCCCTCAAATGCGAAATTGCTACATTACAAGAAAAAATGTATTGATGCGTAATATCTTGTCACAATAACACATATTTTATCACAATATAAAAATGAACTTATGACGATTTCTAAATGGTCACAATAAAAGTTTCACAAATGCATATTTGTAACAAAAACGTCACAATATATTTGTGATGAATAAATCTAGTAACAATTTTGTCACAAATCATTAGAATAGAATCACAATGATTCGTAGCAAATAAAATTCATAGCAAAATTGTATATAAAATGTCACGAATTATTACTACTATTTATAGTTACAATACAATTGTCACAATAACTTAGATTTTTTGTAGTGTAATCATTTCTATTTGGCTGTCAAATGTCTAAATCTAGACCATATCCGCCCCAAGAGGTTAGTTTGGGTTTCAGCATACACTCCTCAATTAACAAGAAAAGGAAGAAAAAAAAGGTTAATCATTCATTGAAACTATAACATTGGTTATATAAAAGAAGACAAACAACTTAGGTTTCCCTAAAGCATAAAGTCAATATGCTAAAGCATAAAACCAAAATACTAAAGCATAAAACATTCTTTTCATGATCTAGATACCTCTACAAAGTATCAAAAAGATGCAAATGTACCCAGAAAATATGTTTCAATAAATTTGACTTTATGAAAAGTTTAGTAATCTAATTTCCATCCACAAATAGTGCAGTTGAATTTCACCCTCAATCCGAATTAAAATTGATTTAAATGGTACAGTAAACTGAAATTAGACTAATTTAATCTTAAATTAGATTTAAACTGTAATTGACCAATTAATGATCCGGTTAAACTTCATAATCTTCATTAACCGTCGTTACTCCACCACCACCATCGATAGCTCAAGGTGCTCACATTCTGTGCAATGGTTCACTCTACATGAGAATAAAAGCTCGGCAATTTATCTCTTCTCAACCTAAATTTGATTGGGCTGTCTGTAGCAGCGACCATGAACAATGATTCCAAACATTTCAGAATCTCTTAGACTGAAATACTCTCTCCAACTATCTAACGAAGCTGATGCTTTCATTGTCCTCATCGTCAAAATTGAAATCGCGATTGATGGTTATATGATTGGGTTATTAGGCAGGTCGTGTTAATTCTCCATTTGGGTATAGGTATGGTTTACAATAACGCGATGCCGGTTTATTACCGGTACAATGGATTTTGACAACGGTACAATACAAAAGAGAAAATTAATCTGCAATATTTGTGGAAGGGAAATTAGATTTCTAAACTTTTCACAAAAGTCAAATTTATTGAGGCATACTTGTGGGATATGCATCTTTTTGCTACTTTTGAGTTTGCTTTGACTCATCATCATTATCTTTTTACTTCACAATTGCTTTTCCTTTCATTTTCTTGGGCCTTCAACATATTAAGGGTCTTCTAGAATTTTTTCATGAGCTGACTCTATTTTTGTACAACACTAGAAGTAACCTTATTTTTGCAAACTCTAATGACTCTATTTTTATATAGGGATAATTTTCACCAGAAAATCCTAAATTTGTACAATCGAGATTCGATCTTCTCTTGATAGTTTTAGTCTCCTCTCTAATATCTATTGTATCTTCTTTAAGTTGTAAATTAGCAGCAACACAATCTTGTGTAATACTCAACTTAAATTGATCCATCTTGATTCCTTCACAGCCTTCGAAACCTGAGATACAATTCCCAATAACAAACCATTAACAAGTATAAAATAAATCGATAAACATATTAATGCAAGATAAACTTCATAAAACTAAAACCACTTATAACTTTATCAATCACACAGTTCTCTCCATGATCTCTGTTAAACCATGAGTCTCATCTATTAGAGATTGAATCTGTCTTTATGTATCTTTTAGTAGGCTAGTAGCCTTCCGATTCGACTTATGTGCACTGAAATCAGAACCTAAACTTATAATCAACACCCAAAAACTTGAATAACTATCTCATTCTCTGAAACACACCAGACTCCAAAAATCTGCAAAGAAAAATCTCATAGTACTTTGTCAGGTTTTGTCTTCGTTTGGTTGTGGGTTGAAGCGCAGAATGCCCATCTCGAAGGCCCATTAAGGAGTCCACTCATTAATTAGGCCCAAGTTCTTCTTCTTCTTATTTAATTGTATCATTTTCTTTCTGTTTTTTTTATCTTCTTCTTCTCCGATCTCGATCTCGGATATTCTGTAAAAGAAATACAAAGAGTGATTAGTGAATTTTAGAGCTAACTCCGAAGACAGATGTACTCACCAGTTTGGAGAGGAACTCTATAAAATTCGTGCATTGTCTCTCTTTTCTTACCTTGCGAATCTTGAAGCCAACTCTTTCATTCTGCCATTAATCGAGCTTGAGCTACTCCGAGCTGATACTATAACAAGTGGTATCAGAGCAACCAGTTAGGAGCAATATTAGAAGTATCAACTCGGAGCAGAAGATTGGCGAGGAGGTTAAAAGAAAAGGGAAATTCTGATGCAAGTTTGGTGCAGTTCTTCATCTTCTTCTCTGGGAGCCGTTGAGAAGAAAGAAAGATAGAAGACGTCGAATCGCTCGCAAGAAAATCAAAAGAGATTGGCACTAGCGTGCGTTTCAAGAAACCAAAAACGCTCAATTATAACAGTCAAAAACATCAAAGCAACAAAGTCTTCGAACGTCTTAAATCTCAGATATGAAAGTAATTTCAAGAAAATTTGAGGTTGAAAAGTTTGACGGTAAAAGAGATTTTGGGTTGTGGAAATATAGGATGCTAGGGCAGTTTGAGATTCATGGACTTCTCACTATTTTTGAGAAGGATCATGAAGTTAATTGGGCTATGTATGAAGTATCGATAACTGATAAAGAAATGGTTAAGGAGATTAAGATAGGTAAACCCGTCACGAAGTATCCACAGTGGGAGTTAAAGGATCAAAGAGCAAGGAGTTTGCTCGGGAAGTGTCTATCAAACTCAGTTCTTAGGAAAATAATTAATGAACCTACATCATTCAAACAATGGAAGGCTTTAGAAAGAGATTATCAAACTAAGATAAAGGCAAATAGAGTTTACCTAAATAGCCAGTTTTCTTTATACATAATGGATGAGGACAAGTCTATTGAGGAGAATCTTGATGTGTTCCTAAAATTGATCGGAGACTTAGAAAGCTCAAAATCACCATTCAAGATGAGGATCAAGCAATAGCCTTGTTAAATAGCTTACCATCTCAATATGACCCGCTAATACACACTTTACAGTTTGAAAATGCCAAAGATATGTTAACTATGTATGATGTGATAACAGGAGCCTATAGTATGGAATCAAACCTAAGGTAGAAGGGTCTATTAAACAAAAGGCAGAATCATTCAGAAGGTTTAACCGTTGATTGCAGAGGCAGGTTATAAAAGAGAAATAGTAAAGCATCAGGAAAGAACATAGGCAAATCTAAGAGTAAAGGACGATCAAAGTCAAGATCAAGGTAAAACAATGAAGAAGTTATAGCATGCTGGATATATGGAGATGAAAATAATTGGAAATGTGACTGTCCACAGAAGAAGAATGGAAAGGGAACAAAATCTTCAAATGTTGTAGTAACAAACTTAGAAAATTCAGCTTATACTGCAAGTCTAATAGCAACTACCGAGGAATGGGTAATGGATTCAGGTTGTACATTTCATATAACTCCTAGGAAAAACTTGATTACAGATATGATGGAATTTGAAGGAAACAAAGTGTACATGGGAAACAATTTGTACTGTCCAGTCAAAGGAATTGGCAAAATCTTAATAGAGAATGCAGAGGGTAATATAATTACCTTAAAAGATGTAAGATATGTACCAGAAATGAGCATGAACTTAATATCTTACGGTCAATTGGAAGATTTGGGATGCTACTATCAAGGAATATATTTTAACATTCAGTTATACAAGAGTAGTGGAGACAAGTGTCTATCTGGCAAGTATCAGAATGGACTATATTTCCTCGAAGGCAAAGTGTGAAGCTCAGAAGTTAATGTGGCTAAGATATCTATTGATGCAAAGACTAGATGACATCGTAGACTAGCTCATATGGGAAATATATCAATGGAGACTTTGGTCAGAAAAGGTCATCGAAAGAAAGAAGAAATAAAGGTAATGGGATTCTGTGAGGCGTGTGCTTTGGGAAAGGCACACAAACTTAGTTTTGAAAGGGCAAAACACACAACAAAATGTACTTTAGAGTACATCCATTCAGATATATGGGGCTCACAGAATACTACTCCTAGCATTTCTGGATGTCAATACTTTATCAGTTTTATTGATGGCTACTCTAAGAAAGTTTAGATTCAGTTCCTTAATAGGAAGAGTGATGCATTTCAAGCATTCAAGGACTAGAACACTTTAATAGAAAATCAAACAGGGGGGAGGATTAAATGTTTGAGAACTGATAATGGTCTTTAATACTGTAACAAGCAGTTCGAAGATTTATGCATAGAAACTGGAATTAATAGACACAGAACATGTGCTTATGCACCACAACAGAATGGAGTTTCAGAAAGAATGATTATGACCATAATGGAAAAAGTAAGGTGATTGCTTTCAGAATCAGGTTTAGGAAGATAATTTTGGGCAGAAGCAGCTAATACGGCTGTATACCTAATAAATAGATCACCAGCAGCATCAATTAACTTTGATGTGCCAGAATAAGTGTGGTCAAGCTCTAAACCTGAGTATAGTCACATAAGAAGTTTCGGTTGCATAGCATATGTTCATACAGTGCAAGATAAAGTAAGTCCAAGAGCTATGAAAGGAGTCTTTATTGGTTACGAGATAGAAACTAAAGGCTATCAGATTTGGCTAAACAAAGAAAGGAAAGTAGTGATAAGCAGAGATGTAGTCTTTAATGAAGATGAGCTCTACAAGGACCTTATCACAGAGAATCAGAAACCTGAGGGACAACAAATTCTGAAAGAAAGGAAACCTAAGAAAAAGGTAACCTTTATAGTGGACTTGGAAGAGGTACTTGGAGAGGATAATCAGCTAGAAGGGATTGCAGGATCAGGTGGAGCAAGTCCAGAGTGCATCCCAGAAATTAACAGTGATGATGAGAGTCAATCAGAGACAGAAAGTAGAGAAAGAAGGGAAAGAACATCTGGTTCGACTGAGCTAGAAAAGGAAACTACTTTGGATGACTATCTATTAGCTCGAGACAGAAATATGAGAACTATAATGCCTCCCTCTAGGTTCGAAGAAGCAGACATAGTTGCATTTGCACTATCAAGTTCAAAAGAAATTGAACTTAAAGAACCTAAAAGTTACTCAGAAGCAATGCAGAGTAAAGACAAAAGGAAATGGATAAAAGCATCTGATGAGGAAATGGATTCCCTCATCAAAAACAACACATGGATACTAGTTGATAAACCTCAGAAGCAAAACGTAATTGGATGCAAATGGCTATTCAAGTTAAAACTGGGCATACCAAGAGAGGATAACCAAGATTTAGAAGCAGATTGGTTGCTAAGGGTTATGCATATGTTGAGGGAATTGATTACAACGACATATTTGCACCAGTAGTTAAACATATTTCAATTAGGATTCTATTGTCTTCAGTTACTAATTGGGACATGGAACTAGAATAGATGGATGTAAAAACAGCTTTTTTAAATGGAACTGTACAGAAAGAAATCTACATGAATCAACCAGAAGGCTATGAGGTAAAAGGCAAAGAAGACAAAGTGTGTTTACTCAAGAAATCCTTATACGGTCTAAAGCAATCACCAAGAGAATGGAATGCAAATTTTAATGATTTCATGACTAAAAAACAGTTTCAAAAGAGTGAGTATGATCCATGTGTGTATTACAAAGGAAAAATAGTTGATGACATGATCTATCTTCTCCTATACGTAGATGATATGCTCATTGCATCAACACAGAAATGAAAAATTGCAACTCTAAAGAAGTTATTGAGTAAGCAATTTGAGATGAAAGACCTAGGACCAGCCATGGATATTTTTAAAGACAAAAAACATGGCACAATTTAAATTGTCACAAGAAAGCTACATCAAGCAGATTCTAAATACATTCAACATAAGTGATAACAAATAAGTTTCTACACCACTCGGGTCTCAGTTCAAACTAAAGAGTATTGCGATAGAGGATGAGGAAACATAAATTGAAGGTATAGAAGACATACCTTATACGAGTGCAGTAAGGAGCTTGATGTACGCAATGGTTGGCTCAAGGCCATACCTTGTTTACTCCTTCGGCATTGTCAGCATGTACATGTCAAAACCAGGAAAAACACATTGGTCAGCAGTGAAATGGATAATGAAGTATCTAACTGAAGTAGCAAAGATCAATTTAACTTTCAAAAAGGATTCCAAATTCAGAATAAAAGGTTATTGTGATGCAGATTTTGCTTCAGAATTTAGATATACGCATATCAATTTCAGGTTATGTTTTCACAATTGGAAACAATACGATAAGCTGAAGATCAAGACTACAAAAAGTAGTAGCATTATCTACGACAGAATCTGAGTACATAGCACTATTAGAAGCTAGCAAAGAAGCATTGTGGATACAGGGAATATGCGAAGAGATGAAGCTATATACATGAATAGTTGAAATCTATTGTGACTCTCAAAGTGCAATCTATCAAGCAAAGAACAGGGTGTGCAGCGAGAGAACAAAGCATATTCAAGTAAAGTACAACTACATCATAGATGTGACAGAAGATAAAAACATCAAAGTCACAAACATTCACACATCTATAAATCCTGCAGACATGTTTACTAAGGTAATACCTAGTGAGAAGTTCAAAGGATGCATGCAGTATTTGAGGATGGTAGAAGTCTAAGAGTTGTGACATGAGCCTTCGTCTGGTTACGGAAGACGAAGTGCTCAGATCTGTTGAAACTGAAAATTCAACAGAAAGAAAAAGAAGTCAAAATTAAAGAAAAAAAAATTCTCGGTAACAAGGAAGAGCAAGGAGTGAAGGCCACTTACACTCAAGAAGTTGAATAGTCGCGAGATCCGTTGGTTGGAAGTTGTATCAACAAAAGGAACAAGGTCAAATCTAGTCAGTAAGGGCGATTAAGAATGAAAATCGATATATCTTCTTCGTAAATCTGAAACATGTGGACGAGATAGGAGGATTTTTTTTCTTACCGGTTTCCCTTACTCGGAGACTTAGATCTGTTGTCAGAGAAGCGTCAGGTTCACCGGAAAAGAAAAAAAAATTTGGGGTTAGTATATTTGTGTCAACAAACCTAACAAAAGATAAGATCTATTGTTGCATGTTGTCAGAAAACACAGATTAAAGGAGAAAAACTAAGGAGACTTACAGAGAAGCTGAGTCATCACGCGAAAGAAGGCAAGATCAACTCGTTGATCTTGAAACCCTTGAGAACGAGGTGCATGGAGGAAGCGGAGCTGAGCTTCTGGAGATTTCTAGCACCATATATTGAAGTCCCAGTGGATGGAAGATGAAAAGATAAAGAAGGAAAGGAAGAAGACAAGGGGAGACGAAGAGAGAGTGAGATGCGGCTAAGGTTTCGCATTTGGACCAAATGAGCGACAAAGGTGGAGATTATCGGGTTTTGTCTTCGTTTGGTTGTGGGCCGAAGCGCTGGAAGCCCATTTCGAAGGCCCGTTAAGGAGTCCACTCATTAATTAGGCTCAAGTTCTTCTTTTTATTCTTTAATTGTATTGTTTTCTTTCTGTTTTTTTTTTAATCTTCTTCTTCTCCAATCTCGATCTCGGATATTTTGTAAAAGAAATACAGAAAGTGATTAGTGAATTTCGGAGCTAATTCTGAAGAGAGATGTACTCACCGGTTTAGTGAGGAAGTCTATAAATCTCGTGCATTGTCTCTCTTTTCTTACCTCGGGAATCTTGAAGCCAACTCTTTCATTCGACCATTAATCGAGCTTGAACTACTCTGATCTGATACTGTAACATACATTAAAATCGTTTCAATTCAACTAATTCAGGTGTGAATTTATTAGATTCTTCTCATTTGCCTTCTAAATCTTCTAAAAGTTGTACACACTTGAATATTCAAACAATCAGCATAACTTGGAAACTAGTCTGCAAAATTTAAAGGAAAGTAATAACAAAAAAATTGAGCACATGTATTATGAAGCATAAACATTTCTAAATAAGTGTTATGTTATGCAAGTAGTTGAGTTTAGGAAAGTGCTCAAGTGAAATATTGTATCTACATGGATCAATGAAGGAAAGAACATATAATGCATTTGAGCATCACATACGAGTTTTGTGACGGAATCTAACGCAGCACATATAAATAAATACATAGACAACTTTACAGTATCATTAAAAAGATTTGAATAGTATATCTAAATGTCAAAAAGGGTGAACATAAATACTTGGTATTTGTCATGTAAATATAATTTACCTTAAATAAAATACAAGTATAAATCACTGTCAAGGCATTTTCTTTTATTCGTTACATATTTAGATAAGAATAAAGTAACACATTAGTTATGAGATTAAACAATTGTCTAATCCTCTACTTTGAAAATCATGTGACTGAGATGTCAACCAAGAAACGGCTATACGCTAAACAAATCAGGGAAAATAGTCAATTCCACCATAAAGTTGGTCATTTTTATGGTAGAATTGGTCATTTTTGCATACAATTCATCCAAGTTAAACCGTCTAAAAGAGAAGAATTCAACAAATATTTAAGGGTCACAAAAGTTATTAGGCAAAAAATACTTATATTTATAGTTTTTTATTCTTTATATTCATCAGTTTGAATGTTCGATATCAATAAAATCAGTATAAAAAAAAAATACTTCGGACTTCGAACATAATATCCAAATCAAATTTGTTGAACTTTTATACCAAAAACTAGATAAACCCCCGTATTTTATAGAACAATATTATGTCTTTTATTATTCATATATAAATTATTAGAAAATGAAATATTAGGTTCCATTGTTTAAATATCTAAATTGTATTAAGAATATATATATATATATATATATATGTTAATAATAAGATATATATATATATATATATATTTTCTTTTCTCGTTATATATGTGTGTTTATGTATAATTAGTAGTTGTTTATTATGAACTGTTTTATTATTAAAAAATATAATTGTATTGTTAGAAATATGTCTATATTTTCTTAATTATGTAAAAAAAATTATTATGCAATAAATATTATAATTTCAATGAAAATAAAAAATCTTTATAAAAAAAATAAAAAAAGTAAATGATAAAAAATAACAAAATAAAAGAAGAAAATACTTAATTAATTACTTATGCGATGATATTACATATGAGAAAAAAAGAAAAAAAAATCAATTCTACAATAAGACAGCCCATTAAGATAGCGAGTATTCATTACAAATTAGAAATAAATATTGAAACCATATAGATTTTAAACATGACTAATTAGAAATAAATATTAGAAGTTTATTCTTTTATTATAATTTTTTTTTGTCAACGACAGATTAATTAGGTCACAACTGACCGGTCCAATAGCCAAATTCCTACATAATGTAGGCGGAGGGACTCGATCTCTAGTTGTGCAAATGATATGCCTTAAGTGAATTTACCGCCGGCCACTAAGGTAAGAGCCATTTGCATTTTATTATGATTAGATATGACGTATAAATGATTTTTCGTTTCTTTTTGTTTTTTAATATAAATTAGTTTGACCATCCGTGTTAAGAAATATTAATAAAACTATTAAAAATTGTATATGTCATACAACTATTAACATGTAATTCGAGCTTCTGTGTTATATGTCATTTAAACTTTTTACTTTTATTATATAAAAATTTAAAAAACATTAATAATATTTTGTTGATAATAATAATTATTCCATCATTATTTTTCTATTTATAAATTTATCACAATATTTTCTAAGTCAAAAATACTAATACAACATGATGTTGATTATTTTATAATACATGCATATTATAAATTATAATATAGTGCCATATTATATTATATGATTAAACAAAATGGTATGATTAGGAATATTAAGATGGAGAAGATTTAAGACTTAGAATGATGGTATATTAATTTGATTAGGACATTTCATGTATGCTATATCCTAAATAATAGGTATTAGTTAAATGAGATTTTATATTTATTTAAAAAATTTTAGTTGAAGATTAAATTTTATGTTTAAAATTAATATTAAAGATATTATAAAATTCCTATATAAAAGTATATTTGTTAACTTGTTCATGTAAGTCTAAACGTGATCATTTATAAAGAATTTATATAACAGATAATTATACAAAAAAATGACGTCTCTCTCTTTTCCTCATTTTTATATTTATTATTAATAATATAAAAAGCTTAATAATTTAAATAGATTGTATTAAATTTTAATTTCCTGTAAGTAATCTCAGTTACATTAATTGCATTTCGTTTAAAATAAAATTAAAGTTAAAATACACTAATAATATTTTGTAGATATAATATAATTTGTTAGAATTTTATCAAGAGATAATTATATTCAAAATTATAAGTGATATAAATATTATGTGATTATGATTTTTAATAACAAATTTGTTATAATATTTTCTAGACCAAAACAAATTATATGATATAATATTTAATTTAATTATATATTTTTATTATATAAGAGATATTTTCAAAATATATGTAAATCTATAAAAAAGATTCAATTTAGAAGGATATGGTACATGTATACACGTGCTAAGCTAAATATATAAAATGATAGTATTTGTTGTGTTTCTTAGGATATAGTTCGGCCAACAGGTTGTTATTTATTATCTTTTATTTATTTTTGAAAAAATATTATGTGATTATAGTTTTATTTTAGGGTGATTTAAATTATAAGATAATAATAATTTAAATATTCTAAAATTATATATAATGACTTAAATACTATTACTTTTTTTCTTAAATTGTTATTTTGCTCTTTTAAAATGTGTAAACAAAATATAATAACAAAAATGTTATTAATGAATTATGCCATGTTAGCGCGTCAATCGCATAGATCTACTGCCACGTCAGCATAAGTTAAACCAAGCTAAATCAAGTTCCACCAAAGTCAACCACACCATAATTCACATTCACTGTGCATTGTCGAATAAAAACCATACTAACTTTCTGTAATTAGAAAGTCATTTTGATGGGGATAAGGCATTTGAGGTTTTTTAAGTTTGGTAGATTTTAGTAGACTTTGGACCCTTTGTAGTATAGTTAGGTGGAGTTAGCAACGGTAGTGTTGTAGAGTTTGGTAGAGTTTGGTCGACCTCGTCCACTGTCTGGTAGAGTTTGATAGTGTGGTAGTTTGGTGGAGTTAGCGACGGTAGTGTAGTAGAGCTTGGTAGAGTTATATGGTAGTGCTTGGTCGAGATTATCCACTGTGTAATATAGTTTGGTATTTGATAGTGTGGTAGAGTTTGGTGGAGTTAGCAACGCTAGTGTAGTAGAGTTTGGCTGAGTTATATAGTAGAGTTTGGTTGAGCTTGTCCACTGTGTGATAGAGTTTGGTAGACTGGGAGGTTTGGTAGTGTTAGTTATGCAAGTGTGGTAGAGTTTGGCAGAGATGACTCATTTAATGTAGTTTGTAAAATGACAATTTTATCCCTTAATTATTGCATCATTTACCATATTTCTCGCTAACTCTATGCATCTCAAACATCATTGAATCAAATCACCATTGTTGTTTTACCTCATTCCTTATCTTTTGAGCTTTTTTTGCTTGGTTTTGGATCTATGGATCAAATTGTTTTAGTTTGTGGGAGTTGGAAATTCATTTGTGAGGATGGTGCATGAAGATTTTGATCTAAATCAACAAATCTACAAGGTAATATTGAGTTACATATCAAATGAAATCATGCATTCACTACCACAAGATACACCTCTTATCTTTGTAACCAACGAGAGGCAATCATGTGGGTATGTGCAACAATTTTGCAAAGAGTAAATTTGTGTTTGTGCGGAGATTTCAAGGAAATATCATGTTCTTGTGGAAGAAAGTGTAAGACTTGAGCTTAAATGTGAGCCTTCCTTTGAAAAATTTGATTCAACATTTGGTAGAGTTAATTCAACGTCTTATAGAGCTAGGCAGACTTTTAAACAAGGAGAGGAACATATTGACTATGATGAAGAAGCAAAAATGACATTCAACTACATCAAGGATGTAGGTGGTGCAAGCTCTGGTGATGAAGAATTCATGAGTGTTTAGAGGAAGTGCAAAGAAGAAAATTGAAAAAATTGTCCTCCTCAGAAAAGAGATTCAAAATTTAATGATGAGTACTTAGACATCAAAATGAGGTCACTTCAATTAGTTGTTGGAAAAATTTATCCCACAAAAGACGATCTTGAGTCAACGTTTAAGACATTTTCTGTTTTACATAGCTTTGATTTTGATTTCGTATCATCATCGAGGATGTTATTGGTGGTGATATAGTTGGTTCCAAACTGCATCTGGAGAGTTCGTGCTTCACGAAATGATCCTGAGAGTATAGTGAAGAACACACTTGCTCAGTTACGGAGAGTTCATCTCGGGCACGTCAAACAACATCTGATATTCTTGGTCATTTATACATGGATTTTGTTGGTGGTGTTGGATCTTGTGTTCTTCTCACTCATGTTGGTCAATCACTAAACCAACTTTTTTGTTTGAAAGTAAAATTCCTTAATGATAGACTATGTTATAGCTAAGCATGTGGTAGACTTTGGTAGACTTTAATAGACTTTGGTAGACCTTTGATAGAATTTTGGTAGAGTTTAGTTGAGTTTGGTATATACGCATAGTAGAATTTGGTTAAGCTTGGCTTGTTAGGTTTGTTATACATTAGTAGAGTTTATTGAGTTTTAACTTTGCATTTTGTGTGAAGTTTGTACAAGTGAAGTATTAGAAGGCACATCGTACTTTAAAGGAAGTTCGAGCTCTAGTTACAAGATATTCAGAGAATATTTTTGAAAAACTTCACTCGTATTTGTATAGAATTATACGAGCAAATCTGGGAACACTTATCAAGCTATAAGTAGATGAAGATGATAGGTTCAAGTTATTATTCCTTGCATTTGATGCATTTATCAGAGGATTTTCATATATGAGGAAGGTCGTTGTTGTTGATGGAACTTTTTTACAAGGAAAATATAAAGGGACTCTTGTCATAACAATAATGCAATACATGAATTTCAACATTTTTTCTATGGCTTTTTGTGTGGTTGATACCGAAAATGACGAATCTTGGGAATGGTTTTTTAGATAACTCAACCGCGTTATTCACGATGATCAAGAATTAGCCATTATTTAAGATATGTATAGATCAATAGCCAAAGCAATAACAAAAGTGTATCCGCTTGCCGCTCAAGGGTTCGCACTTACCGTCTACGAAAAAATATTTTGTCTAATTTCAAAGGAGGAGAGTCTTTTAAGTTGTTTAAGAAGGCTGCAACTACATATAAGCGTGACGAGTTTAATGCAATCTTTGGCCAAATAGAGAGAGTAGATCAAAGGCTATATGAGTATTTGGTAAGGGCAGATGTTCGTTTCTAGAGTCGTACACATCTACCAGGGAATAGATAGAAGTTCACCACATCAAACATAGCAGAATCTATCAATCATGAGTTAGCTGAAGCACAAATCCCTATTGTCCAGCTAATAGATGTCATTAGGGCAATTTTAACAAGGTGGTTCGCGAAGAGGAGGGAAAAGGCAGCGGCAACACCGACCATTCTCACTACAACAATAAAAAAACTTATAATGGTATGACTTGGTAGAATTTGGTGTATTTTAGTAGATCTTGGATTTTTGTGTAGTAGAGTTTGATAGAGTTAGGAAGATTGGAAGAGTTTAGTAGATCTTGGATGCTACATAGTAGAGTTTGGTAGAGTTGGAATATCATGGATATCTATGTAGTTGAGTTTGATAGAATTTGGTAAAGTTTAGTATACATAATTGTTTTTGTTTTTTGACCATGCAAAATAGACTTCTATAATACTTTGTGTGCACACCTTAGCCGCATTATAAGCATGACAGTGTTCAAAGATCAAGCTCCCAAATCCTTACTATTATATGAGTTACTTGTACCATGCGTATGTCAAATGTTTGATACCAGGAAATGCAACACTTCCAAATACCGCATATGGTAAATCTACCAAACTCTATTATCCATGTTATGTGTAAGGTCAACCAGAAGCTACATCCAAATCTTTCCAAACTTAACCTAATGATAGTGTAAGTCTTCACCTTAACTTGTTTTCGCATCTCCAAAGCAGATATGGAACCATCTTCACACACTCCATTGTAGTTTACCAAAATATACCAAGCTCTACCATAACTCAACCACACACTTCATAAAAGAAAACCAAGCTCTACCAAGATCTACCAAACTCTATTATCCATGTTATGTGTAAGGTCAAGCAGAAACTATATCCAAATCTTTCAAAACTCTACTAATATTTGCCAAAATCTATTCAATTTAAATCTTGGTATGTAGTAGGTAAACTTTTGTTATGTTAATGCATTAACAAATTTCTTCAATTACAGAATGAAATTAACTTTGATATACTCTCATAAGACCATCATCTACATCATAAAATATTGGTCATTTAAGAGTATTTGTTAACAAAAGTGAGTTTTCTAATTACTTATACAAACTCTACCAATAAAAATGTGAGTCCGCCACTCCTAAAACAACCCCATCGATGTTGTAATTAATACCTTCTTATCAGTTTTATCCGAACGCGGATGCAGATCTGTGGATGAAATTATCTCTGGTAGTGAAAGCTCATACATGACGTTAACACCAAATTTCATGCAGATAAAATGGATTAACTTATCATCTAGTCCCTTAAATCTGTGTCCAATGGTTAAAAACTCAATAAACTTCACCATGTAAATGCCACAATCACTAGATTGGTGGTTCACCGGGGTCCCCTTCACCCTAATGATAGTGTAAGCCTTCACTTTAACCTATTTTCGCATCTCTGAAGCTCGAATGCTCCTATGCTGATATGGAACCATCTTCACGTACGACCTAGTTGCATAAAAATGTAATCAACATTTATAAGTAAGATCTTCATTTCTATACCAAAGATCAACCAAGCTCTACGAGGATCTCCCAAACTCTACCATAACTCAACCACACACTTCATAAAGTCAACCAAGCTCTACCAAGATCTACCATAACTCAACCACATTTCATTATAGTCTACTACGCTATACCAAGATCTACTATAATTCAACTATTCAGTTGCCTACAAAGATTACCTAACCGAGTAAATCAATTGTTGATACGGCACAACTGAGATGGCATGATTGTAGTATCTAACGGTTTCCTAAAATAAATTGATCTCCAGCGCTATCCAATGGACATTGTTGATGTAATAAGCAACATACAATGTGTCAACATCTCGAAACCAGTGCTTATTTGTTGGACACCATATTGGGCTCTCATATAATACATATGTCGCATAAAATATTTAAACATATACTTCTAGAGGTTTACCATGAAAGGCTAGTAGTGTGTACACTAGAAATGGCATAGGTAAAGATCAAGAAACGTTATCCTATCACTCTTATAGGGAGATGCAATTTGCATATGTCTTCGAAGGAAGATATTCATACCGCTAATTATATACTACAAAAAGGTAACATGATATTAACACAACCAAAGTCTATCAAGTAAGATAAGCAAATTTTAAGAAATTTACCAGATCTGTAAACCATCCATATTGATCTTCTGACAACAAACATCTAGGCATCAGCAACTGGAGATAGAAATCAGCTAAAGGACTAACGTCATCCATCGAGTTATCCATGGAAGTGTCGGTTATTGGCAAACACCAAAATAATACAAATTTGTAAATTAAAAACATTTAAACAGAGAATATCAGGGATTTATAATTCACGTCAGATAAGGTTACACAGTCTATTCACTTTGCACTTTTGTACTGGTCTGAATGGATTGTATGAGTTAAGCACTATGTCATCATCTATGTAGCGCTTAAGCGCTATATCATAATCTTTGTCAACAAACTACCAAAGTCAAAATAAAACACCAAGAAATACACCAAAGAAAGATAAACTAAACATTAATCATGTTTATATCACATTATCAACAAAGTCTATCAAACTCTACCACATAGTTTACAAAGTCCCTATCACACCAATCCAATTCATACAACATAATTGTATATTAAATACGGTTCTTCCATAATCAAGTACACTCTTACATACCGATTTCTACTTAACTAAGGTATCAACACCTTCTTCTTGAGTCTCACTTCCACGAGATTGACTTTCATCCACAACAGACTTCTTAGGCACTTCACCACCTCCAGTGGTTTGGTGTCAAACACCTTAATGAAGTCTTGATTTATCGAGTTTTGATGTGACATGGCTTCCTCAAGCCTAAAAAGTCGCTCATCCGTCACCGCCTGGTCTACTCTTTTCTTCTCCAGTCTTGCAAGTTGTTCAGACGTGTTGATTTGATCAAATTTCATCACGTCAAAAGCCTTCTTTATAGACTGAAGCATTTCTAACATCATGTTCTTCTCCTCCCCTTGTCTTTTGGCCTCAAATTCCTTCCTCCATTTCTTCTTCAATCTTTCTTTATCTTTTTCCCTGGTCACCTTCTGAAATTCGGAAAAAGTCATATAGGTTGTATATCCAAAGTCTCCTTTGCCTTTGGACTATCGTGAGCCTTTTTCTACTCAATATATATCTTATTTTATAGCTTTTTTGGCACATTCAACTTTGATTTTACCTTCTTTGCGCTTCGAAGCTCACATTGGGGCTCATCAGCCTTCCTTTTCGTAGACGCCAAGATAGCCTAAAACGTTTCACTTAATGTCCCATCGAGAATGTCTCGGATCAATCTATCAACTTTGGGATCCTGAGCATCTCCAGGGCACTTAGGATATATGTCATCGTAAGGCTTTTAGAAAAGTGCACCACATGAACCTACAAATTAAAAAAAGGTCATACTTGAAAGATATAATAGATTTACCAAACTCTACCAGACTAAATATGACATCCACCAAACTCTACCACACGTCAACCAAAGTCTACCATAGCTCTACCACATAACAAATAAACTCTACCAAGATCTACCAAATGTCAACTATAGCTTTGTCACGCACCAAACCAATATCTACCAAAATCTATCAAAATCCACCATAGTTGTACCACACACCAAATAAACTTATACCAATATCTACTAATAGGGGAAACTTACCATGTTGTCGTTGGATGTGTTCTTATCAGCTTCGAAGACATCTTCTATATATATACCACAACAAATGCGTGATGCCCACTGCATAAGTGGAATCGGGCCATCTCTTCTACATCCACACATTACTCCTAGATGTGAGATATACTTGAATGCCCATATTAGGAGAACATGCATAAAGCCATGCACATTCAATGTTGAAACTGCCAGTGATGCTTGAGAGAGAGATTGGAGGAGGAATTGAATTGCTACCGAATTGGCATAGTAAACTAGGACCCTACTATTGGTGTGGAAACCAAAAATAGCAACATACAACACCACAAGCAACCCCCACCATCCTCCTCTTAGTAAGAGATTAATCTTTGCATCCCTTTAATAACTCGTCAACATCTACCCAGTTTAGACCATCACCATGAACTAAACCCATGTCAGCCCATAAATCTCTCACCGCTAAGTTTGCATCATTACGATCAGAAACCACAGTTTAGTTATGTGATATAGTGAAACTCATTCAGAGAAAATCCGATTGTGCAAACATCTGCCAACACCTATACCTCATTCACCTTAAGTGTGTGAAGCATATTCCCCAACATGTGTTGCACATATTTGCTTGACCATGAGAACCGTGCACCGGAAAACTGCCATATAATACCAAGTTGAGGGTTCCTTTATATGTCATCGTTAGCATCAATGCTAATAAGATCCCTCATTGATGATATCCTCTTCAATGTGCAGTAGTGGTTGATGCTTTTATTTATCAACGGAAGCCTTCTTGTTGCAAAAAATCCTTTTAGCGTACTTCTCATCATCCCCCATAGATGTGGAAAATAAAAAATAAAAAATTAAATTCTACCACACTAGAACATTACTCTGCCAAATTCTTCCAAACTCCACCACACATAAACTAGATTCACCAAACTCTACCACACTATAAACTAAATCTACCAAAGTCTACTACACAATCGGTAAAAATCCAAACTCTACCACATTATACATTAACTCTACCAAAGTCTACTACACTATGAGTAAATATACCAAACTCTACCACACTATAAACTACATTTACATAACTCTACCAAAGTTTACTACACACAAAAAATAATCTAACAAACTTTACCACACAGGAACATAACTCTACCAAAGTCCACCTCACTATAAACTATATTCACCAAACTCAACCACACTATAAGCTAACTCTACGAAAGTCTACTACACTATAGTAAAAAACTCAAACTCTACCACACTAAATGTTAGATTTTTAAGCAATTCGACAATTATCAGTTGACTAATCTAGCAAAACCCTAAGCCCTAGGTCTTGTATTAACTTAATTGAATCTGATAAATAGAGAACTCAATTATACCTGAAGTTTGGTTAGTGCAGCGGATATAAGATCAGGTATGAGATCAGCAAGTGCTCCAAGTGTAGCACCTCTATTGATAGTCCACACGCACGCAAGTAGGAGAGAAGTTTGCTAGAACTTTGTGTGCAATTCTTTTAGGATTTTGACTTGTGCAATCAACAGCTAGAGTTTCTTCTCTCATCAAAAATGTGCCCTATATCATATATATAGGGAATTTAAGTTAACCTAATTAATTCCTAGTTGAACTAGGATTAATTTAGGCCCAGTCCAAAACACCTAATTAATTCCTAGTTGAATTAAGATTAATTTAGGCCTGGCCCAAAACACATGTTCTCATCCAAAACTATGTATTATTATGCTCAAGTCATGAATCATTCCTATAATGATCATTCTCTATTGAATTGTCTCCATTTGCTTAGGTGTGTGACCCAATAGGATCATATAGTACTAGCAGTGAGTATCTTAACTCACAGATTATAAGTGGACTCTAACAAGTCATTACAACCCCTTGTACCATATGACTTTGTCTAATCTTGATGTTAGAACCGACCACACGAGTAAGTATAAATGATTGTAGGACATTCCCAACAATCTCCCACTTGTACTAGAATCATATATTCCCAAAATCCCTTTGTCTCCATATCTTTATCTGCTCTAAGGCAAGAGTTTGTGTCATCCTTATTTTAATGAGCCAGATCAATATTCATCAAACTTGAATTTGTACTGATAGAGCAAACAAGCGTCTTTCACCTTGTTTAAGCACGACCATGCATTTTACAGTATCAAATCTTTCGAAGGACCCAGAGATATATTTCTCTCGTATATGGGAGGGACAAATTCCATCTTGTTCCATCCTGTGTTCCTTTTTCACATTTCATGATCTGCCCGACAAATTCCTTTATAACCACCACTTACGGTTGACGTTTGAAATTTTCAAAACATACCAATTCATGTGCAAGAAATCAGCATGAACTCAGGTCTAAGGACTATGCTCTATAGTCGTATGAGAATCTCTTATGACACTCATTATACGATCTCGTAGAGTTCTCATAGCGGGTCATTTCCGATGTTATGTTCATGTGACACACATCTATGTGATTGACTTGATACTTATTATCAATAACTCCATGAAACTTAGTTATCAGTCACCTCACATACTAGTCTATCTCGTTATTAGTATCCCACTTTAATAACCATTGACTAAGGAATGAAATAATTCATGCATTTTTACGCCTATAGGGTTTCATGATCAAGTCCTCAACTTTATAACCTATAAGAATGTCATGATTATTTCGGAATAAATATTTAATACAAGTATTAAATAGAAATGAAATAATTTCATTAAAACATAACCAAAGTTATTTACATCATAACATAAAACTATTATAACTCCCACTGGAACTAAGATTACATCTTAAGATACCTAAGGCATATGCCATTGGCATGATACTCATGCTTAGTCCATGAAAGTACTTTCATCAAAGGATCATCGATGTTCTCTTCGCTTGAAACTCAGCTGATCTTCACGTCTCCTCTTTCAACGATATCTCTAATCAGATGATATCTCCGCTCTATATGCTTGGATCTCTGTTGCGATATGGGCTCTTTCTCCTGTGCAATGACTCCATTGTTGTCACAATACAGCATAACCGGCTCAGCAATACTCGGAATCACACCAAGTTCAGAGATGAACTTCTTTATTTAAACAGCTTCCTTCGCAGCTTCAAAAGCAGTGATGTATTCAGTTTCAGTAGTGGAGTCAGCTATGGTGTTATGCTTGGAACTCTTCCAACTAACTGCACCGCCATTCAGACAGAGAACGTAACCGGAATGAGACCGAGAATCATCCTTATCCGTCTGATAGCTTGCATCCGTGAATCCACTAATAACCAACTCCTCACTTCCTCCGTACACCAAGAACATATCCTTAGTATTCCTCAAATATTTCAGGATGTTCTTGACGGCAGTCTAGTGAGTCTCACCTGGATTTGATTGGTACCTGCTTGTCATACTTAATGCACAAGCAACGTCTGGACGAGTACAAATCATAGCGTACATGATAGATCCTATTGCGGAAGCATAGGGAATCCTACTCATGCGTTCTCGCTCAGTGGGTGTCTTGGGACACCCAGTCTTGCTTAGAACTATGCCATGACACATTGGTAAGAAGCCCTTCTTGGAATCATGCATAATGAATCTGCTGAAGACCTTATCTATGTAAGTGACTTGACACAATCTGATCAGCCTTTTAGGTCTATCTCGATAGATCCTAATTCCAAGAATACAAGCGGCTTCCCCCATGTCCTTCATCGAGAAACATTTTCTGAGCCAAGCCTTAACGGACTTCAACAACGGAATGCCATTTCCGATAAGTAAGATATCATCCACGTAGAGCACAAGAAACGCAACTGCGCTCCCACTAAACTTCTTGTATACGCATTTTTCTTCTTCGTTCCTGATGAAGCCAAATTCTTTGACTCCTTCATCGAAACAAAGATTCCAACTCTGTGATGCTTGCTTCAATCCATAAATGGATTTGTGAAGTTTGCACACTTTCCCAGCAGTTTTAGGATCAGCAAAACTCTCAGGTTGTGTCATATACACATCCTCTTCAAGAATACCATTCACGAACGCGGTTTTGACATCCATATGCTAAATCTCATAATTATAATGAGCAGCAGTCGCTAGGAGAATCCGAATAGACTTAAGCATAGCTACTGGAGAGTAGGTTTCATCATAGTCAACACCGTGGACTTGTTTGAAATCCTTAGCTACCAGTCTAGCTTTATAAATATGTATGTTAGCATCCACATCAATTTTCTTCTTGAAAACCCATTTACACTTGATTGCTTCCGCACCATGAGGTAAATCGACCAACGACCAGACTTGGTTTTCTGACATGGATACCATTTTGGATTGTGTGGCTTTTAACCACTTTTCGGATTCAGGGCCCATCATTGCTTCTTTGAAGTTTGAAGGTTCATCGTTGTCAACGATCAATAAATCCTGTACTTCAGTCACGAGGAATCCCAGATATATATCGGGTTCATGACGGATTCTACCGGATCTGCGAACTTTAGACTCTACAAGTGTTGTTTCGACAACATCTTGCGAGTCTAACTGCTGCTCTTCCTGTACGGATTGAGCAGCTTACGGTAGCTCTCGAATTTCTTCGAGTTGTACTTTACTCCCACTATTTTTCTTAGAAAGAAACTCTCTTTCAAGAAAAACACCATGTCGAGCAACAAACACTTTGTTCTCGGTTCGGTTGTAGAAATAGTACGCCTTGGTTTCCTTCGGATAACCAATGAAGAAGCATTTATCTGATTTCAGTGCAAGTTTATCGGATATTAATCGTTTCACATAAACCTAGCATCCCCAAATCTTCAGGAAAGACATATTGGGAATTTTTCCCGTCCACATCTCATATGGTGTCTTTGCCACTGATTTTGATGACACTCTATTCAGCGTAAACGCTGAAGTATCTAGAGCATATCCCCAAAAGGATAACGGAAGATCAGTGTGACTCATCATTGATCAAACCATGTCAAGTAATGTTCGATTCCTCCTCTCAGACACACCATTCCATTCTGGTGTTCCGAGAGGAGTGAGTTGTGAAATAATTCCACAAATTTAATGAAGTAGTTGAAATTTCCTCTGGCACGTAGGCTTATCGGACCGCATACATTGATATGTATAAGGCCCAATAAATCGCTGACCGTTTCATTGAGTTTATTTAAAGGAGCCTTTGTCATTTTGCTCAATACACAAGATTCACATATCTCAAATGATTCATTATCAAATGAGTCCAAAAGCCCATCATCATGAAGTTTTTGGATGTGTTTCTCGTTTATATGCCCTAAACGACAATGCCAAAGAAAACTCGGGTTCGAATCATTTACTTTGAAGTGTTTGATATTAATGTTATATATATATATGTGTAGATTGGTCAAGAATATAAAGCTCATTCAATAATGGGGCGCTGCCATAAAATAAGTCATCTCGAGTAAAGGAACAACATTTGTTTTTAATCGAAAATGAAAAACCTTCAGTATCCAAAACCGAAACAGAAACAATGTTTCTGCTTATAGCAGGTACATAGTAGCAATTTTCTAAAACCAAAACTAAACCAGATGGAGAAGACAAATTATATGCTCATACGGCTAATGCAGCAACTCTTGCTCCATTTCCTACACGTAAGTCTACTTGCCCCTTCTCTAAGCTTCTATTGTTGCTTAGGCTCTGCATATTAGTACCTATGAAGTAGAACTTGTTGAAGCAACATTTACTTCGATAACAAAAATACCTCAAGGAGCGTCATAATGCTTCTACATCTTCTCGTAAACTTCCAAATATTCCTTGCAATTTATTTTCCAATGCTCTTGCTCGTTACAGTAATTGCAAACGTTCGTTTTAGATGGGCCGAGCCTGGTTCTAGGTATGGATGTGGCCGGCTCCTGGTTCACAACCGAGTCAGCTTTGGCCTTTCTGATATGATCATGGAAAACAGAAAGGAAGCTAAGGAGAACTTGGAGTTAAGCAATGAAGATCACGAGAAAGCTTTGGAGATTCCATTCGGTCCTATTACAAGATCACGGGCTAAACAAATCAAGGAGAGCATTTGTGGATTTATTCAAGGCCTTTTGGAAAAAGAACAACATAAGGAATCCATTGGACTTTATACTTGCCAAGTCCAAACCACTTTGAGCCTTCTACAAGTCTAAGAGAAGTCCTAAATCAAGTCTTAAAGTTCAGCCCATTCAAGAGTCAAGAGTCCTTCTCATTCAAGTCATAGTAAATTGTGACATTTACTTGTCATTTACTTAGTAGTCTTTACTCTTTATATTTAAGACATTCAATAAGTTTAGAGGAATCTAGAGCGTTCTTTCTCTTCTTTATAAACTCATGTAATTCTCATTTGTGAGCATCCAACTTTTTATCAATAAATTTGAGAGTGATTCTCTTTTTATTCTTTATGAACTTTTCGATCCTTCTTGGTGTGTCATATCCAAGGGATCAAACTGGTTTATCAAGTGATTTCCATCACACTTGTGTGACCATTCCTAGCCATTGGCGTGAAGGGGCGAGTCGAAATAGTAACAATCTTTGGTTTAATATACTAAAGGTGGGGGCTACTCGAGTCAACATTTTGTGGTTCCACCACCTTGCTTAATTGAAGGCGAGTTGAAACAACAACAATCTTAGGTTTGATATACCTAAGATGGGGTTACTCAAATTCTTTGAAACCAAGGACTATCTTTACAACTTGGAGTGACGATTCCTTCGGGATTCCGCGTCATTTGGTATCAGAGCACACTTCCAAGTCAGTTAATATTTTCATTTTCTATCTAGTCATCTTCTATCTTTTCATCTTCTACCTTTCCAACTCCTATATTTTCATCTTCTATTTCTTCATCTTCTATCTTTTCATCTTTTATCTTTTCATTTTCTATCTTTCCAACTTTTATCTTTTCATATTTTCTTGTAAATTAATTAAAGAAAAAAAAACAAAAAAAAACAAAAAAAAAACTCTTTATCTTCTATTATTTATAAAAAAAAAATCTTGTTCGTTGTTTGTTTGTGTACCAAGATCTATCTAATACTTGAGTTGTGTGATACTTGTTAGGTTATTGACCCTTGCGGAAACAAATCAAAGAGTGTTTGATTAGTTTTATAAGAACATTTTGAGATTCAAAAAAGAGAGGAAAAAGGCGTAAGGTTGTGAGAACATTTGAGACAAAAGCCAATAATTTGAGGGAAACACTTGTGTGTCAAACACTTGAGAGATTGTGAGGCATTTTTCTATTAACAAATATTTTTTATAGGTTCTAAGTATGTCAAACGACAATAACGACAAT
This sequence comes from Lepidium sativum, assembly GCA_023374145.1. Classification (NCBI taxonomy): domain Eukaryota; kingdom Viridiplantae; phylum Streptophyta; class Magnoliopsida; order Brassicales; family Brassicaceae; genus Lepidium; species Lepidium sativum. Next base: position 32,216 of record JAKUCM010000255.1, on the reverse strand, counting down.
CCGGAGTGTGAGCAAATACAAGGAATTCTAAATCTCCAAATTCAAGCTTTGATGGGAGAGATGACCCGTTTGTTAAGAGTTGAGATGGAAGCCATCAATGAACGTTTGGATCAAGTTCAAAATGAGATAGCACTTAGGCAACAACCTCGGCTGCCTAACGTACAAGGAGATCCACCACCGGCTGAAGTACAAAGAGGCGGTGTTGACTACTATGGTCGAGATGGACACTTATCTACCTCGACCCGAAGGAGACCTAGACGAGCTAGGGAAGAAAGAGGTCAGGCTGAAGATAGTTTAGGGGGACTTAAGCTGAAAATTCCATCATTTCAAGGAAAGAACGATCCAGATGTCTATCTCGAATAGGAGAAAAAGATTGAACTCGTTTTTGATTGTCAAAACTATTATGAGCTCAACAAGGTACGAGTTGCAGCCACTGAATTTTATGATTATGCTATTAATTGGTGGGATCAAGTGGTGACAAGCAGGAGAAGAAATAGAGAAAGACCCATTGAGACTTGGAAAGATATGAAAACGTTGATGAGACGACGGTTCGTTCCTAGTCACTATCACCGAGAGTTACATCAAAAACTTAGGAAATTGGTGCAAGGCAACCGAAGTGTGGAGGAATGTTTTCAAGAGATGGAAATACTTATGATGAGAGCCGATATAGACGAAGATCGTGAGGCTACCATGGCCAGATTTCTTAGTGGTTTAAATTGTGAGATCCAAGACCGAGTACATATGCAACACTATGTGAATTGGAAGATATGTTGCATAAGGCTATCTTGGTGGAGCAGCAACTCAAGAGGAAGGGTAGCACACGTCAAACTTATGTCATGATTTCTAGTACTCAACATCCTAGCTACTCACGCAAAGACAAAAGTGTTCCAAAGCCAAAGTTTGAATCCAAGCCGAATACTAGCCGACAAGAGGTCAAAGGTAAAGTTGAACCCTCTTCTACAAGAAATCGTGATGTGCAATGTTTTAAGTGTCATGGCAGGGGACATTATGCAAATGAAAGCTCAAACAAGAGGGCCATAATACTTAGAGTCAATGGAGAGTACAAAACCGAGGAAGAAGTGGTTTCAGATTTATGTCATCTCAAGATGAGCTGGAGTTACCTGCAACCAAAGGTGATCTTTTGGTAGCTAGAAGGTCTTTGAGTGTGCAAGGTAAACTAGAGGAGAACATGCAGCGTGAGAATCTATTCCACACGCGATGTCTTGTTCTTGATAAGGTGTGTAGTCTTATAATTGATGGAGGGATCTGTACGAATGTGGTGAGTACTACACTTGTGGAGAAACTGGGATTGACTACTTGAAAACATTGCAAGCCGTATAAGCTTCAATGGTTAAGTGAGTTTGGAGAACTCAAAGTTTCAAAGCAAGTTGTGGTTACATTTAACATTGGGAAGTATAAGGACGAAGTGATTTGTGATCTTGTGCCAATGGAGGCTGGGAATATTCTTCTTGGGAGACCGTGGCAGTTTGATCGGAAAGTTGTTCATGATGGTTTCACCAACAAGCATTCATTTGGTTATAAGGGGAAAACGGTTACACTTGTTCCAATGACTCCTAATGAGATCTACCAAGATTATTTGCTTCTAAAGCAACGTGAGGAGAGAACTATGAGTGACTCAAACACAAAACACCAAAAAGAGAGTGAGACTGAGAGAGAAACACAAAAAAATAGTGAGCTTAAGAGTGAAACACACAAAGAGAGAAAAAAGAGAAAACACCAAAATTTCTTTGTGAGGTTAAGTGAGATAAAGAGAGTTTTGGTTTCACATCAGCCTATATTTGTACTTATGTACAAAGAGGTCTTTATGAGTTCTACTAACCTTGACTCCGGTTTGCCTAGTGGTGTTTCTTCTTTGTTGCAGGATTTTGGAGATGTATTTCCGGATGAGAACCCTAGTGGTTTACCTCCAATCTGAGGGATTGAGCATCAAATAGACTTTGTACCTGGAGCATCCATTCCAAACCGTCCAGCCTATAGAACCAATCCGGAAGAGACAAAGGAGTTGCAAAGGCAAGTGAGTGAGCTGATGGAGAAAGGATATATCCGTGAGAGCATGAGTCCATGTACCGTGCCCGTTTTACTAGTTCCTAAGAAAGATGGAACTTGGCGCATGTGTGTTGATTGTAGATCCAACAATAATATCACGGTAAAGTATAAACACCCAATTCCTCGCTTAGATGATATGTTAGATGAGTTGCATGGTTCTTGTGTCTTTTCTAAAATTGATCTTAAGAGTGGATATCACCAAATTCGAATGAAAGAGGGTGATGAATGAAAACCAGCTTTTAAAACAAAACATGGTCTTTATGAGTGGTTAGTCATGTCTTTTGGATTAACTAATGCACCCAGCACGTTCATGAGGTTAATGAACCATGTTTTGAGACATTTTATTGGTTTGTTTGTAGTTGTCTACTTTGATGATATTCTGGTTTTTAGCAAAAGTTTGGAAGAGCACAATGAGCATTTGAAATCGGTTCTAGGTGTACTAAGAAAATAAAAGCTATATGTTAACTTGAAAAAGTGTACCTTTTGTTCGGATAACCTTGTGTTTCTAGGCTCTGTTATAAGTGCACAGGGCATTCAAGTAGACGAGGAGAAAGTGAAAGCAATCTGGAATGGCCAAGTCCTAAAACCGTAGGAGAAGTTCGAAGTTTTCATGGCCTTGCTGGATTCTATAGACGGTTTGTTCGTGATTTTTGCACTATTGCTGCTCCACTTACTGAAGTGATCAAGAAATATGTTGGATTCAAATGGGGAGAAGCTCAAGAGAATGCGTTCAAACAACTTAAGGAGAAACTCACCAATGCACCACTTTTATCTTTGCCTAACTTTCTTAAAACATTTGAGATTGAATGTGATGCATCAGATGTAGGCATTGAAGCTGTGCTTATCCAAGAGAAGAAGCCAATCGCTTACTTTAGTGAGAAGCTTGGAGGAGCAACTTTAAACTATCTAACTTATGACAAGGAGTTGTATGCTTTGGTTAGAGCTTTGCAAACTTGGCAGCACTATCTTTGGCCAAAGGATTTTGTGATTCATACAGATCATGAGTCTTTGAAACACTTGAAGGGTCAACAGAAACTAAATAAACGACATGCTCCTTATGTCATACGGTATAAGCAAGGAAAAGAAAACGTTGTGGCTGATGCGTTATCAAGAAGATATGCACTAATATCTACTCTTGATGCTAAGGTTCTTGGTTTTGAGCACATTAAAGAGTTATATTAAACTGACTTTGACTTTCAAGAAGTGTTTAGGAATTGTGTGAAGCATGCGTATGGAAAGTTCTATCTTCATGAGGGTTTTCTATTCTATGAAAATAAATTGTGCATTCCTAATTGTTCTTTGAGAGATCTTTTGGTTAGGGAATCACATGGAGGGGGCCTTACGGGACATTTTGGCGTCTTCAAGACCATGGCTGTTCTAAAAGAACATTTCCATTGGCCGCATATGAAAAGAGATGTGGAACGAATTTGTGCAAGGTGTGTTACTTGTAAGAAAGCTAAGTTAGGGACAAAGTTATTGTTTTCTACTACTTGTCATCCACAAACTGATGGACAAACTGAAGTAGTCAATAGGACTTTATCCACTTTGTTGCATGCTATAATTAAAAAGAATATCAGAACATGGAAAGATTGCTTGCCTCATGTTGATTTTGCTTATAATTATTCCATCTACTCGGCTACTAACTTTTCCCTTTTTCAGATTGTGTATGGTTTTAATCCCTTAGCTCCATTGGATTTATCACTTTTACCTTTCAATGAGCTTGTGAACTTAGACGGGAAAAAGAAAGCTGAGATGGTCAAGAAGCTTCATGGAAAAAGGAGGCTTAACATTGAGCAAAAGACTAAGCAATATCAAAAGCAAGCCAACAAAGGAAAGCGTGAGAAGAGCTTTACACCCGGAGACTTAGTTTGGGTTCACATGAAGAAGGAATGGTTTTCAGCTCAAAGGAAGTCTAAGCTAATGCCAAGTGCCATTGGGCAATTTCGAGTCTTAGAAAAGATCAATGAAAACGCCTACAAGATAGACTTGCCAAGTGAGTACAAAATCAGTTCTAGCTTTAACATTTTTAACTTGACTCCTTTTGATGCAGATGAACCTGATTTGAGGTCAAATCCTTTTCAAGAGGAAGGGGAAGATATGATCATGGAAGACAGAAAGGAAGCTAAGGAGAACTTGGAGCTAAGCAATGAAAATCACGAGAAAGCTTTGGAGATTTCAGTCGGTCCAATTACAAGATCACGGGCTAAACAAATCAAGGAGAGCATTTGTGGATTTATTCAAGGCCTTTTGGACAAAGAACAACATAAGGAATCCATTGGACTTTATACTTGCCAAGTCCAAACTACTTTGAGCCTTCTACAAGTCCAAGAGAAGTCCTAAATCAAGTTTTAAAGTTCAGCCCATGAATAGTGACGAATTTGGAAGACTAAAATATATTTTGGAGGCCAAAAGTTCAAGAGTTCTTCTCATTCAAGTCATAGCAAAGTGTGACATTTACTTGTCATTTACTTAGTAGTTTTTACTCTTTATATTTAAGACATTCAATAAGTTTAGAGGAATCTAGAGAATCCTTTCTCTTCTTTATAAACTCATGTAATTCTCATTTGTGAGCATCCAACTTTTTATCAATAAATTTGATAGTGATTCTCTTTTTGTTCTTTAAGAACTTTTCGATCTTTCTTGGTGTGTCATATCCAAGGGATCAAACTGGTTTATCAAGTGATTTCCATCACACTTGTGTGGCCATTCCTAGCCATTGGCGTGAAGGGGCGAGTCGAAATAGCAACAATCTTTGGTTTAATATACTAAAGGTGGGGGCTACTCGAGTCAACATTTCGTGGTTCCACCACCTTGCTTAATTGAAGGCGAATTGAAACAACAACAATCTTAGGTTTGATATACCTAAGGTGGGGGTTACTCAAATTCTTTGAAGACCAAGGACTATCTTTACAACTTGGAGTGACGATTCCTTCAGGATTCCGCGTTAGTTTCCCTTACCCTTGTCTTTCCCACGTTTCTTAAATGATTTACCCCCTTGCACTAAGAGTACAGGTGGGGCACCCTTCTTGACATTTGGCTCTGCTGTCTTAAGCATTCCATGCAGCTCAATCAACGTCTTCGTCATGCTGTTCATATTATAGTTCATTACGAAGTGATGATAACAAGACGGCAGCGACTGAAGTGTGATGTCTGTAGCCAACTCTTGGCTAAGGGGACAGTCTAGTTTAGCTATATTATCAATATAACCCATCATTTTTATGACATGACTACTCACTGAACCATCTTTTGATAGTTTGCATTCGATGAGAGATTTCACTGTTTGGTATCTCTCATATCGTGTTTGTTCCTGAAACATTCCCTTCAGACCAGTCACGATCTTGATGGGCGACACCACATTCTCGTACTGCACTTGCAGTTCCGAGATCATGGTCGCAAGCATCAAGCATTGCACATCTATCACATCATTGGAATGCTTATCCCAAGCATTCTTAGCTGCAGCAGTGGCATTGGCAGCCGGTCTAAGAGGTAAGACTTGTTCCAAAACATAGTCTTTCTTCACCAGCCTAAGAACAATTCTCAGGTTACGGTACCAACTCACAAAATTCTTCCATTCAACATGTCCTTCTCAATGACATATCATAGGGAAAATGAGTTGTGGTTATGGTTGTTGTTATTTGCCATAGCTGAAATTAAGAGAGGTAAGGATTTTTAGTTATGATGGTTTAAGTGTCTAGAAATCTTAACATATTTAAGAAAACTCACATTGTGTTCAATCAATAGATCCTCTATTGAATACAATGATCCCGAGATCCATATTTCAGAAAAATCTGAGTGAGCTGAGCTCATCGCCCAGACCTTAGTTATTAAGGTAAGCAACTTATTTGCTAGTTATATCACATATATAACTCTCGGTTGTGATTTGACATCTCATATGCCAAAATCACTCTGATGTCTCAAAGCTCAAGACGGTCTTGATAGCTCAGTCAAGTAAACCAATCTCATAATCATATGGTAATGGTTACCATCTGCCTCACCAATGTCAAAGTAGGTACCTAACCCGAGCTAGCCCACCATACGATGAAACGAGTCTTGATAGTTGATGTGAAGTGAAAAGACATCAATTTCTTGATATTTGTTTGAGGAACTAAAGTTTAACTTGAATGTATATCATATATGCACTCAAGAAGGTTAAAAGGGAATTTTAAAAACCAAAGAAAACAAATCAAAGGCTTTAAAATTTTATTTATGATTTTTCTAATCCTCACCCTGTGCCAGTTGGCACCTGCTGGTTTTTCTCCAACTTGGTATAATTTTTCTTAAACCGATTGCGAGAAAACCAGATTCAGTTTAATCTTATCAAACCAGATCATTCAGGCCTATTTTAAATTAGGTTATATTTTTTTCGGTTTATCACATCAGAACCCTGAAACCATAAACCCTAATTTTTTATTTCAACGAAACCCTAATATTTTTATTTCAATGAAGCCCTATTTTTTTGATTTCAATGAAACCCTAATCATGCAATTCTAATTCAATTAAAACAAACTTTTCTTCAATTAATCAAGCATGAAAACATCAGATTTCATTAAGGTTACAACCAGCTCTGATTTTATATTTCAACAAAACCCTAATTTTCGATTTTAATGAAACCCTAATTTTCGGTTCAATGAAACCCTAATCATGCAATTCTAATTCAATTAAAATAAAATTTTAATCAATCAACCAAACATGAAAACATCATATATCATTAAGATTACAACCAGCTCAAATTTTTTATTTCAGCAATAATATAATGAGCTCTTATTTTTTTATTTCATCAAAACCCTAATCATGCAATTCTGATTCAATTAAATCAAACTTTTAATCAATCAATCAAGCATGTAAACATCAAATTTCAATAAGAATACGACCATGCTCTGATACAACTGTTAGGTTTTTAAACAATTCGATAATTATCAATTGACTAATATAGCAAAACCCTAAGCCTAGGTCTTGTATTAATTTAATTGAATTTGATAAATAGAGAACTCGATTATACTTGAAGTTTGGTTAGTGCAGCGGATATAAGATCAGGTATGACATCAGCAAATGCTCTAAGTGTAGCACCTCTATTAATAGTCCACACGCACGCAAGTAGGAGAGAAGTTTGCTAGAACTTTGTGTGCAATTCTCTTAGGATTTCGACTTGTGCAATCAGCGGCTAGGGTTTTTTCTCTCATCAAAACGTGCCCTATATCATATATATAGGGTGTTTAAGTTAACCTAATTAATTCCTAATTGAACTAAGATTAATTTAGGCTCAGCCCAAAACACCTAATTAATTCCTAGTTGAATTATAATTAATTTAGGCCTGGCCAAAACACATGTTCTCATCCAAAACCATGTATTATTATGCTCAAGTCATGAATCATTCCTATAATGATCATTCCCTATAGAATTATCTCCATTTGCGTACGTGTCTGACCCAATAGGATCATATAGTACTAGCACTCAGTATCTCAACTCACAGATTATAATTGGACTCTAGCAAGCCATTACAACCTCTAGTACCATATGACTTTGTCTAATCTCGATGTTAGAACCGACCACACGAGTAAGTACAAATGATTGTAGGACATTCCCAACACTAAACACTAACTCTACCAAAGTCTACTGGCTATTGGTAAAAAATCCAAACTCTACCACACTTAACACTAACTCTACCAAAGTCTACTATACTATAAGTAAATATACTAAACTCTACCATATTATATACTACATTTACCAAACTCTACCAACGTCTACTACAGTATAAATAAATGTGATAAACTCTACCACACTAGAGAATTACTCTACCAAACTCAATTAAGACTCTACTATGTTACAAACAAACTTGGACGACATTTAACGAAGACAAACCGAGAAAATCTACCAACCTATACCACATTAATAAACTAAGAATCGAGACAACCCCGTAAATTCAACCAAAATCTACCAAAGTACAAACTAGGAAATCGAGACTAAACCCATAAAATCTAAACCTCAAACTTGGAAGAAATTATTTACCTTGACCAATTTGTGCTTAGAATTGGTCGATTTGTAAGTTTAGCACAAACCCTAGAAAAAAATTGAAATATTATAGTTCAAAATCTCTAAATCAAACAATTGAGATTTGGAAATCTCTAAATCGAACAATTGAGAGTTTGAAATCCCTAAACACATGTTACATTACCTTCAATGCAAGAGACCCGGTTGAGAAATTCAAAGAAAAAGTCAAATTTTGGAGAATAAATTTTTCAAATAGGAAGAAGAAGAACAAAAAGAAGAAGAGAAGAAGAATAAAAAGAAAATGCCACGAATTTAAAAACTAGAAGAAGAATAAGAAGAAGAAGAAAAGTTCTTCTTTTTGGCAGTTTTTTTTGCAGTTTTTTTAAGTGTCAGTTTTGTAAATAAGTGGACAAATTGTTTTTGTATCTTTTTCCACACCCTTTTTTATAATTTTAAAAAATTATTTATGTCATTAGTATATAATTGTGGAACATTTAAGTCATTAATTTTTTATTTTATCATAATATTTTATAAGCAAAAAATTTGTCGTAATACTTTCTAGTCTAAAATAGATTTGTATAACGCGATATTTAAGTTACTACTTTTAGTCATATAAAATAAGTTAAACAAACTAATAATACTATATATAATAATAACAATAATCAGTTATAAAATCTTATCAAGACATAATTTTTTATTATTATAAAAGATAAAAAATAGAAATATTATATGACTATTATTTTTTAGTAACAATACAACATATACCAAAATGGATTAGTATAACAGAGTGTTTAAATCATCGCTAAACTTTTATTATATAGAGAGATTTTATGTGTTAGGATTGTGAATAAATATAAATATTTATTGAAAGTGATAAATATCTTTTTACAATATATTTTTTATTTTTTACAACATAAATATGAAAAAACATTTGATCATTGGATTTTACATGTGAAAGTTTTTTATTGTTTAGTAAATTTGAGTAGTTGTACTTTATATAATAAAAGTTCATTTTACAACTCACTTTTGTGGTAGGATTGTGAATAAATGAAAAATATTTTTTGAGAGAGATAAATATTTTTCTAAAATATTTTTATATTATTTTTGACAAATTAATACAAAAAAGAGATTTGATCACTTGTAAAAATTCTATTAATTAGTAATTTTGAAAAACTGTGCTTTATATAATAAATATTTTATTACATTTAATTATTTTTCTTTCTATATTTAAGTTAAAACAAATATTTATATATTTAAATTTTAAAAAATAATAATATTATATTAATAAATATAATAATAATATTCAGTTAAAAGTCTTATCAAATTTTATTAAAAGATAAAAAAATTATTTTTCATTATGAACAATTACAAAATTGCAACTCAAATAAGCACATTTTGGATATTACGTCTGTTTTTTGATATTTTCAGAAAATATATTTTACTATTGACAAATAACTGAAATACCATTAAATTTTTTCCTCCAAAAAAAATTAATGTTTTCAAAGAATATTGTTTCCCGCCAAAAAAAATTTCCACCCAAAAAAATTGTTTTCCAGCTAATTTTATTTTTCATTTCAAAATTTGGTTTTAGCATTTATAAGGTTTTATAAAAAAATATTATATTTATAAGTTATTTAATAAAAATTTATAATAAATAATTTATAAGTTATCTTATTAAAATTTATAAATAATTTACTTTGAATAACAAAATAAAACATAACTCAAATTCTAAGGCAAAGAAATGATTGAAATTTAGTAATTAAAGCTAAAACTATACCTTAAAGAAACTCACTGGACACATAAATTTAAAAGAATGAATATATTCATTCTTGAATGAAAATTAAAAATAAACCTTAACTCGAAATCTAAACCCAATGAAATAATTAAAATAAGTAAATCAAACTAAATGGTATAGACTAAATAAAACAGTTAAGAAAAATTATAAATTCTAATATATATAGTGTATTTATTAGCTATAATAAGATAACTTACCAATTTAAAAAACCCATAACAATGATCCAAATAGTAAATCAAGCCAATTACTATTATTTCTAATAGACTTCGTTGATGCTTAAACTCATAAAAATGACTCTAATTCATAAAATTCAAATAGTATATTTATAAAGTTTAATTAAATAACTTATAAAATTATTTTATATGGTTTTATAAATAGCTTATAAATAAAGTTTTACATGTCAATTTAAAAACAAGTTTTTATAAGATAATTATTCAATTTTTTGATTTCACAATGTTACATATGGTTTTTTAAACAATTATATAAAATGTACAAAACATTTATACAACATTATAGAACTAAGTAAACCGTAAAAGTATGTTTTAAAATTTGGTTTATTGATCTTTTAAAATTTTAATAATTAATACATATTTTATTTAATATTTTGATTTTATAAGGTTTTATACATATTTCATAAACAAATTTATGTCTATAGTTTTTATAAGTGAATTTATAAAGCTTATAAAACTCATAAACAAATATTTTACATAGTTTTTATTAGGGTACTTATGAAACGTAAAGAAATATAACATAGAGAAAAAACAAACCTAAAGAACCAAAAAAATTATAAGGTTTTATAAATTAAGTTATAAGGATCCAAAATGTTTTGTATAAAAACACAAAATTAAATGAATATATATATATATATATATCAAAATTTACTTAATAATTGCACAAAACACAGTTTAAGTAATCATATAACAAATAACACTTCTAAAATGCAAACTTCACCGGCAGTCTACAATCATCAAATATAATTCACTAGAAGTCAACAATATTCGCTAAACCCTAAATCTTAAACCTTAAACTTTAAACCCTAAATCAAATATTAAACCACAAATTAAATATTTCCTCTTTAATACTCAATATCTAAATAAAACTTATAACAAAAACATTAAACTTTCTTAATACATTCTTAATAAATTATACATTTCAAATATAAGAATTACAAATCTAAGTTGTTAAACTCTAAACCATAACATAGTGTGTTTGTGAACTAGTTGATCTTTGGTGATTTAATATGACTTTGTTTTGTGAAATTTTATTTTTTATACTTCAAAACAGTTAATAATTACGTTGTGAAACAAAAACTTTAATCGAGATATTATTATATATTTTAAATTTTAAATATCGATTATAATTCAGGTGTATACGACTGGAAGTCTACAGTGCAAACTTTACTGGCAGTCTACAATGCAGATTTCATAAAAATTCTACAATGCATAGTTCACAAGAATTTTACAATGCAAACGTCATATAAAGTTTACAATTCTTTATAAGAGTATACATGTAATTGGATTCCCTATTCTTTTATTTAGTCATGAGAGACAATATTATAATTTTATTACTTTTAGAGATTACTTTTATATATAATTGAAATTTAGGTTAGTTTAATATTTAAACTCAAATTTTTAGGTTATTTTTGCAATAATCCGATCATTTTCATCTTGAGAAGCTACATATTATAATTTGCATGCACTCTTACCACGCTAAATTATTATCAAAGTACTATTTAAGTCAAAAATAAGGATGCAAGATGCTTGACTCTTTATTTCTAGTTAACAAAAAAACAAAAAACTATTTTTCTTATTGGCCGGCCAGATGGATAGGATATATTGGTGTGAATTATAGTTCGCCGACTTAACGATCATATTTAGAAATATTATTTGATGTTCTCCCCTTTTTTTGTTGACTTAACTACTTTGTGGTTTGTAGACAAAGAATCTACTCTTTGTCTTAACTAGATGAAATTTTTTATTGGTCAAAAATGACATTATTTGTAAATTAAATTACCATCAGACATTATTTTTATATAGTCGATTTGATATAACATGTTTTGATGTAAGAACACTAGTAAGAACAAAATTATTAATTTGGTGGTTCAAATAAATTTGAAAAAAGGAAGAATAGGTGGTTCATATATATTATCTGTAAAACTGATTCACTTTTATAAAGAAACAACACGAAGAAACTAAATTTTTTGGTTCAACACAATATACACATTTGAACGTAGTTAAAGATTCAATAAAAATATTAATATAAAATTAATTATGATCAAATGGTTAAATCCATCAATATTATTTTCTTTATAGGAATTCAAATCTCACATCATATTATTTAGGATTTTAAGAAGAATTTGAATCGTGAATCAGGTCTAATCAATTTCTAAAAATTATAATATTTGAATTTATAGCAGTGGGACCTAATATTATTACACCGATCACAGCCCCACAAATCACATTCTTAAGAAAAAGATAGTGAATATGGTGAAGCTCACCAAACCTAATCATTTTCAAAACAAATGATAAAAAAATTCTTTAGGTAAATTTGATGATGGCCTTGTTAACTTTTGATCACTTTTATAAGCATTAAATAAAACAAATATACAAAACTTTCAATATGAATTCAAGATTTTCTTTTTAAATAGATCATATAATAGAAAATATACTAGAAAAAAAAACAAATCTAATACTATTATGCTCCATATGAAACATTTTCACATAGTTCTTATCCTTTTCTAGTAAATGTTTTGAATTATATTCTAAAAGTATAAATCGTGGCTCGGTTTAAATAAATTTGATGGCTGTGGAGAAGTACGTAAGACACTGAAAAGTCCTCATTAGAACATTCTCGAGCAACCATGCATGTCATTCGACGAACATAATAAATGCTCATTAATACGATCCACCCAAAAACAATGGATCCAACCTAACAATCCACACCCATCTAGGTAATTCTAAAATCACACGACTTTATAGGAAAAAGAAAAAGTTTCACATGAATAGTTCACATGTCACCGTTCGTTTGAAATAAATAAGATATCATTTTAAAGAACAAAAGAAAATTGTAAAACAAATCGGGGTTTCAGAATTAAGCAACAAACTAATTACCATGGAAAATGTGGTTTTGTAAACGGTTTTCTAGTTAAACAACAAACTAATTATAAAAACTATGTTTATTTTCTAGTACTGCAATGTCGGATTGTCGACTCGTTTGGTATGTGGGCCTAACCGGAAGTCCATTAAGCAATGAGATTTGCTTAATGGGACTCAGGCCGTTAAGGTCTAATGCATTAATGTGGCTCATTTTATTTTCAATGGACCGAGCAAAGCTCAAGTTCAGCTCAGCATGAACTTAGCCAGGATATTAGGCTAGATTCATTCTTCTTCTTCTTCGATAGTTTTTCGAGTTTTCACTATTGTAATACAGAGAACAAGAACTCACTGTAACAGAGAGAGCTAATGGTGATAATAGATTCCGAGTTGATTTTCGAAGAGAGATGTACTCACTGATTTCAGTGAAGAACTCTATAAATCATGCGCATTCAATTTCTTTCATAAGTGAATCAATCGAATACTCAATTGCCGATTTATGCATTGCAATTGAGCTAGAAGCCGAGCTGATGCTCTAACAAGTGGTATCAGAATTGTAGTTAGGAGAAAAGATTTGATGTATCAAGCTCGGAGCAGGAGATTTACAAGGAGGTTCAAGAAAGGGATATACCTCCTCTTTGAGACTTTGAGGAGACAAAAAGGTCGAAGATATTATTTTGCTCGCAAGAAAATGAGGAAAAAAATTAGTATTTGCGTGCTTGTCAAGGAACCAAAAACACTCATATAGAACAGTCAAAAGCATCAAAGTATCAAAATCTTCAAGAGTTGCAAATCTCAAATATGGAAGTTATCTCAGGAAAGTTTGAGGTTGAAAAGTTCGACGGTAAAGGAGACTTTGGGTTATGGAAATACAGGATGCTGGGACAGTTTGAAATTCATGGTCTACTCACGGTTCTTGAGAAAGATCATGAAGATGTTTGGCCTATGGAGGAAGTATTTGTGACAGATAAAGAAACGGGTAAAGATATCAAGATAGGCAAGCCAGTCACTAAGGATCCTCAATGGGAATTAAAGGATCGAAAAGCAAGGAGTTTGCTCGGGCAATGTCTATCAAACTCAGCTCTGAAGAAAATAGTGAATGTATCTACAACATTTAAACAATGGAAGGCCCTAGAAAGAGACTACCAGACTAAGACGAAGGAAAATATGGTCTACCTAAAGAGACAGTTTTCGTTATACATGATGGATGAGGACAAGTCTATTGAGGAGAATATTGATGTATTCCTTAAGTTGATCGGAGAATTCGAAAGTTTAAAAGTCACCATTCAGGATGAAGATCAAGCAATAGCATTGTTTAACATCTTACCATCTCAATATGACCCACTCATACACACTCTACAGTTTGGAAATGCCAAAGACATGTTAACAATGGATGATGTAATAACAGGAGCCTATGGAATGGAATCAAAGCTAAGGCAAAATGGGTTATTAAACAAAAGAAAAAATCATTCGGAAGGCTTAACAGTTGATCACAGAGGCAGATCAGAAAAAAATGTTAAAGGTTCAGGAAAGAACAAAGGCAGGTCTAAGAGTAAAGAACGATCTAAGTCTAGATCAAGATAGAACAGTGAAGAAGTCAGGGCATGCAAGATATATGGAAATGAAAATCACTGGAAACGTGATTGCCCACATAAAAAAGAACAAAAAGGGAAAGGAATCTGCAAATGTTGCATTAACAAGTTAAGATAATTCAGCTTATACTGCAAGTTTAATCACAAGTACTGAGGAATAGATAATGGATTTAGGCTGTACTTTTCATATAACTCCTAGGAAATACCTCATTACAGATCTGGTGGAGTTTCAAGGAAACAAGGTTTACATGGGAAACAACTCGTATTACTCAGTCAAGGGAGTTGGTAAGATCATAACTGAGAATTCAGAAGGTAACTTAGTTACCTTAAATGATGTGTGTAGAAACCTAATCTCTTACGGTCAATTGGAAGAATTGGGATGCTACTATCAAGGAAAAGATTTTAATATTCAGTTTTTCAAGAGTAATGGATACAAGTTTCTATCTGGTAGGTATCAGAATAGCCTATATTTCCTAGAAGGCAAAGTGTTAAGCTCAGAAGTTAATATGGCTAAGGCAACTATTGATGTAACAACGAGATGGCATCGTAGATTAGCTCATATGGGAAAAAGATCAATGGAGACTTTGGTCAGAAAGGGTCATCTAAAGAAAAAGGAAATAAAGGTGATGGGATTATGTGAAGCGTGTACGTTAGGAAAGGCACACAGGCTTAGTTTTCAAAAGGGAAAACACACAACAAATTGTACTTTAGAGTACATCCATTCAGATTTATGCGGTTCACAGAATCCTACACCTAGCATTTCAGGATGTCAATACTTTATCAGCTTTATTGACGACTACTCTAAGAAAGTTTGGATTCAATTTCTCAAAAGGAAGAGTGATGCATTTCAAGCATTCAAGGACTGGAAAATTTTGATAGAAAATCAAACAGGAAAAAAGATCAAGTGTTTGAGAACTGATAATGGACTTGAAAACTGTAACAAACAGTTTGAAGACTTATGCAAAGAATCAGGGATTAAAAGACACAGAACATGTGCTTATACTCCACAGAAAAATGTAGTATCAGAAAGAATGAATAGGACTATAATGGAGAAAGTGAGGAGCATGCTTTCTGAATCAGGCTTATGTGGGGAATTTTGGGCAGAGGTAGCAAAATACGGCAGTTTATGTTATAAACATATCACCAGCATCATCAAATAACTTTGATGTACCAGAAGAAGTGTGGTCTAACTCTAAACCTGAGTATAGTCATCTAAGAAGTTTCGGGTGTATAGCATATGTTCACACTATTCAAAACAAAATAAGTCCTAAAGCTGTGAAAAGAGTCTTTATTGGCTACGGAATGGAAACTAAAGGTTACCGGATTTGGTTAATAGAAGAAGAGAAGATGGTGATAAGCAGAAATGTGGTCTTTAATGAAGATGAGCTATACAAGGACTTTATCACGGAAAAACAGAAACCTAAGGCTGAGCAAGGTAAAGAAGAAAGGAAATCTGAGAAGAGGGTAACTTTCAGAGTGAACTTCGAGGAAATACTTGGAGAGGATAATCAGCTAAGAGGGATTGCAGGGTCAGGTGGAGTGAGTCCAGAGTATCTTCCAGAAGGTATAAGTGATGATGAGACTCAATCAGAATCAGGAAATTCAGAAAGAGGTGAAACTACTTTGGATGGCTACCTATTAGCTCGAGATAGAAAGAGAAGAACTATAAGACCCCCCTCTAGTTTTGAAGAAGCAGACCAAGTTGCTTTTGCACTATCAAGTTTAGAAGAAATTGAACTTGAGGAACCTAAAAGCTACTCAGAGGCAATGCAGAGTAAAGACAAAGAAAGATGGATTAAAGCATATGATGAGTAAATGGATTCTCTTATCAGAAACAACACATGGATACTAGTCGATAAACCTCAGAAGAAAAAGGTAATTGGATGCCGATGGTTATTCAAGTTAAAACTAGGCATATCAGGACTTGAAAACCCAAAATATAAAAGCAGATTGGTTGCTAAGGATTATACACAGGTTTAGGGAGTTGATTACAATGATATTTTTGCACCAGTAGTTAACATGTTTCAATTAGGATTCTTTTATCTACAATCACTAATTGGAACATGGAACTAGAACAGATGGATGTAAAAACAACATTTCTACATTGAACGCTACAGGAAGAAATCTACATGAATCAACCAGAAAGCTATAAGGTAAAATGCAAAGAAAGAAAAGTTTGTTTACTAAAGAAATCTTTATACGGTCTAAAGCAGTCACCAAGAGAATGGAACGCAAAGTTTAATGATTTCATGCGTAAAAAACAGTTTCAGAAAAGTGAGTACGATCCATGTGTGTACTACAAAGGAAAAACAGTTGATAAAATGATTTATCTTCTTTTATACATAGATGATATGCTCATTGCATCAACACAGAAACAACAGATTATAACCCTATAACAATTACTGAGCAAGCAATTTGAAATGAAAGACCTAGGTTCAGCAAGAAAGTTTCTAGGCATGGACATTTTCAGAGATAGAAAACATGGCACAATCAAATTGTCACAAGAAAGCTACATCAAGCAGATTCTCAACACATTCAACATGAGTGATAGCATATCAGTTTCTACACCCCTTGGGGTTCAGTTCAAACTAAAGAGCATCTCTACTGACGATGAAGAAACGGAGACAGAAGGTATAGAAGACGTGCCTTATACAAGTGCAGTATGGAGCTTGATGTATGCAATGGTTGGATCAAGGCCAAACCTCACTTACTCCATTGACATTGTTAGCGGGTACATGTCAAAACCAGGAACGGCACATTGGTTAGCAGTGAAAAGGGTAATGAAATATCTAACATAAGCAGCAAAGATCAGTTTTAATATTCAAGAAGGACTCAAAATTCAGAATTAAAAGTTACTGTGATGCAGATTTTGCTTCAGACTTAGATAAACGCAGATCAATTTCAGGTTATGTTTTCACAATTGGAAACAATACGATAAGCTGGAGATCAATACTACAGAAAGTTGTAATGTTATCTACAACAGAATCTGAGTACATAGCATTATCAGAAGCTAGCAGAGTAGCAGTGTGGATACAGGGAATATGCGAAGAAAAGAAACTATGTACATGAATAGTTGAAATTAATTGTGACTCTCAAAGTGCAATTTATCTAGCAAAGAACCAAATGTACAGCAAGAGAACAAAGCATATTCAAGTAAAGTACAACTACATCAGAGAGGTAACATAAGATAAAAAGATCAAAGTCACCAAAATCTCTCTCTCGGTCAATCCAGCAGACATGTTCACAAAAGTCATACATGTGGAGAAGTTCAAAGGCTACATGCAGTCTTTGAGAATTGAAGAAGCCTAAGAGGTGTTGCATGAGCTTTCGTCTGGTAGATCTGAAGACGGAAAGCTCAGATCTGTTGAAACCTGTGAAACTTCAACATAAAGAAAAAAATGAGTTAGTTTCTACCACTAATTCAAAAGGAAACGTTAGTCTTCGATCCAGGAGCACATGAATCTAGGTATCCTCTCTCTCTCATAAGTGAAGTAACACTTACACTCAAGGAGATGAACAGTCGCAAAGTTCGTTGGTCGGGAGCTGCATCAACAACAAGGAAAATGGTCAGATCTGGTAAAGTAAGGGTGGATAATAAGAAGATCTTACTATCTTATTTATAAATCTGAAATGTGTAGAAGAGATAGGAAGGTTTTCTTACCGGTTTCCCTTACTCAAACTCAGATCCACCGCCGAAGTAGCGCGCCAGGTTCACCGGAAAAAAAAAAGGTGAGTCAAGATGAAACAACAAATCTGTCAAAATGACTAGGTCTATTGTTGCGTGTTGTCAGGAAACTCATGAAAAGGAATAGGAGTGAAGGAGACTTACAGAGAAGTTGAGTCGTCACTCGGAAGAAGACAAGATCCTCCGATAATCTTGAAATCCTCTGGAAAGCGAGGTGCATGAAGGAAGCGGAGTTGAGCTCCAGAAGTTTCAGAGCACCATAATCGTTTTCGCAGAGAAAGGAAGAAGAAAAGATGAAGAAGACAAGACGAGAAGAGGAGAGAGTGACAAGCGGCTAGGGTTAGCTCTCAGACCAAAATGAGCGACAAAGATGGAGATTGTCAGATTTTGTCGACTCGTTTGGTCTCTGGGCCGCACTGAAAGCCCATTAAGCAATGAGATTTGCTTAATGGGACTCATGCCGTTAAGGCCTAATGCATTGATGTGGCTCGTTTTATTTTCAATGGGCCGAGCGAAGCCCAAGTTCAGCTCAACATGAACTTAGCCAGGATATTAGGCTAGATTAATTCTTCTTCTTCGATAGTTTTTCGAGTTTTCACCATTGTAATACAGAGAACAATAACTCAATGTAACAGAGAGAGCTAATGGTGATAATAGATTCTAGATTGATTTCCGAAGAGAGATGTACTCACTAATTTTAGTGAGAAACTCTATAAATTCTGTGCATTCAATTTCTTTTATAAGCGAATCAATCGAATACTCAATTACCGATTTCCGCATTGCAATTGAACTAGAAGCCAAACTGATGCTTTATCATAAAATTTCTATATATCTATATTTATCGTCACTTAGTAGTCACTAATGGATTTTTAATTATTATGGAAAATTATCACTTTCTATGTGAAGCTCGCAGCCGAATAATATACCTAAACCACCCAAAAGGGACAGATTGCATCGTAGTGGTAGGACATATTTATTTATTTTTTTCCTTAAGTGGAGGGCTGTCACACCTACATTTTGTTTAATAGATGATTGGTAAACGAAATAATTAAAAATACTAAAAATAGATATTGTTTATTTGTATTATATTTATAAAAGTGTGGGGTGGTCTAAAATGTTAAAAAGTTGGTGAACATTGTTTTTTTTTTTTTTGTCTATCGAAAAGGTAAAATTGGTTTCAGACACAAGATAATATGTACAATTGTTGACAATAATTATATTTTAGAACAAGGGGCAATATTATAGTTTTTGGCATACGTGGAGGATTATTAAGAAGAATTGAGATTAGGACAAAGGGCCGGATGATTTGGAATAGAGGCAATAATCATATATAATTCTAATTAACGATAATATAAACTATAGCTGTCCAACATAATATATGGTTACCATGTAATGTCACTATGATTATCATATTCATAATCTACCTTTGACTTATATGGTTAGCATGTAATGTCATTACGATTATCATATTCATAATCTACCCTTAACTTATTTTTTTTGTTGGAGGTATACTTACATCTTTTCTGGCCCACGAAAAATCCACTGGTAGAATGCAAACATCCACTGGTAGAATGCAAACGGCCATGAATTCACTATGTTAATGACAACTGGCCACGCCGGCTGGATTCGGCCTCATCACTTTAACCACATTGTTGATTGGGCGTCATCCGGCGCCTCCCAAATTTAATGGATCTGGCATGTGGGTAATTTGGAACCGGGCCTCGATGGTCGGCCCATCGACCAAGTAAGACAATAAACACTCCTATAAAAAGAAGATTGTACCATAAATGAAAAGACCCCCCCCCCCCCCCGTTTCCCCGGAAAAGGCAGAGATTCTGACATTATACTAAGAATATTAGCCTAGCCATCTCTATAACCAGTCATTTTTCACATAATAGACAGAGCTCGACGGTGACTTATGGTCTCACTGAACTACACCAAAGAAATCAACAAGGTGAACATCTTTCTACCTCTCACATGGCTTCGAAGCAATGGTTCCTAACAATACCAAATGGACATCAAAATCATTTGCCATAGACTATTCACCCTTGACGAAAACCTTAACAAGTAAAGGATTTACAGTAGCCTCGAAGACCTTGAAGAAACCCGCGACGTAGCATAACTACACGCCCAGAATCTCCACCAAAAGGCGTCACAATATTACAATAAAAGAGTCAGGCATTGCCAATTCGAGTGTGGTGACCTCGTCTTGTGTAAAGTATTCGAAAACACAGCCGAGCTGAACGCCCGGAAGCCTGGTGTCTACGAACTCGTGACCATGGCCGGAGATATGATACCACAGAGCTAGAACATCAACAACCTCAAACGATTCCACTACTATGTATTGATGACGACGTCAAAGCTCGAGCGCTCCTCGGCCATAATCTTTTTGGTTAACTATCTTTTCGCATCACTTTTCAATACTTGCACTCTGTACAAATTTCAAAACTACGCCTGGCTTGATCTCCTTACAAAATATGTAGGCAGCCTCGAAGGGCGTCCATAATATTAAATAAAATCATTAGATAAATCATCCACGGCAAAACAGGGTAAACCGTACCATTACTCTTTTCCTAAAAGTGCCTAAGTCGAGCTCCGTTCTCGCATTGGCAAAACAGGGTAAACCGGACCATAACTCCGTTCCTAAAAAATGCCTAAGCCGAGCTCAATCCTCGCATCGGTAAAACAGAGTAAATTGGACCATAACATCGTTCTTAAAACTGCATAAGCCGAGCTCAGTTTTCGCATCGACAAAAAAGGGTAAACGGACCATAAGTTCTTTCCTAAAAACCTAAATAAAAGCAAAGCAGGACACTCGCCTCGACGAAAACACCAAGCATATAAAAAAGGACGAGTGTCTCCAAAACTATATATATTACGATCGGGGAAAAAAATTCCAAAAGACCAAAAACAAAAATATATCTCCATTAACTCCATACATCCCGGCCGCGACCAAAAATTCAAAAAAACAAGAAGCAAAAGAACAAGTTTTTACCTAGGTTGGTGATGTGTCTGCATTTTACCACATTTTAGGGCCATATTTAGCATGTTTTGCATTCATACTTGCATTATTATCATAGATTTAGGTTCTTTTAGGCATAATTTGCATACTTAGTGTTGGACATAGCACACATTGCATAAAGGGTATTTTTAGGCACTTTTTGGAGCATTTCATGAAGAATTTTGGACTACAAGAAGACCAATGAAAAATCGGCTGGCCTAAAGTTGAAGTTCAGGATGTGATCTAGAAGATTTGGCATATACCTCTGATACTCGAGCATGACACTCGACCATCACTTGGTCGAGTGAATTTGCGGACCAGAACTAAGACTTCGGACGAAGATTGATTTCTTGGGCTTCTCTGCGAAAAAGGCCCATCAAGACCCATTTGTGCAAGCCCAACAACTATTTTAGGCTTTTTCTATTTTCTTTCTTAAGGAAATTTCCTTTTCACTTTTTAAAGGAATTTCCCATTTTTCTTTCTAGGGAATTTTCCCTTTTTCTCTTTAAGTATTTTTCCTTTTTCTTTAAGATCTTTTGATCTATAAATTGTACTAGAATTTCAAGTTTCAATATACAATCTTTTCTAGCAATTTTCGAGTCTCTTATTTTTACAAAGGCATTTACGATTTTTCTAGTCTTAAGTCTTATACAATTGATTTTCGATTTTAAGTCTATGTTTTATTTCATGAATTCTGAGTAAGTTAGTCTAGGGTTCTTGAGGAAAGGGTGAGATTAGGGGAAAACTTAGGGATTTCTAGATTTGTTTATGTTTAATTAAGGTCTTAGATCTCTTTAATTTAAGTGTTCTTAATGCTTGTTTCTTTCTGATCAATTGAAATTCGATCTCTTGGTGAATCCCCCCCGAGAGGCGTTTGGGGAATCACTTGAACATGCTTAAATTAAGATAGCATCTTCCTAGCTCAAGAGATTGATTGTCTAGGGTGTTATTAGGCTTTGTAAGGTCCATACTTAAGGCCTCTTGAATTTCCAATCGTTGGGCGAGAGTCAAGTCAGGTTGTCTTTTAGGAGATGTCCCATTGCGCGAGAGCGAATGTGATTACTTTGTGATTCCTTGCTTAGAGGTCATCTAAATAGGTTGATAGATAAGTCTGGAACCCCTAGGAATACCCTAATCATTGATCCTAAACCTCGAGAACCCGTTTTTCCTCTATTGAATTTAAGTGATTTTAATACTCTGCTTTAGGTTGAAATTTCGTGTTGCACTTTATTATTAGTTTCACTATTGCTTTACTTTTAATTCTCTGTTTTTACATTCTAATACTCTGTTTCATTTTTAGCATTTTGTTTTAAGATTTTGTTGTCACTTAGGATAGATAACCACTCGCTAAAACCGAATATGGCTTAGATTAGAATAAGTAGATTATATTTTGATTGCTAGTTACTCTCCCATTGGATTGACACCATACTGTACTGCAATTGATTAAATAGACAGTTTGGTATTTGAGAAAACACCGCAAAAACCTGTTTATCAGTTGGCCTCGTAAAACAAAACGAGCCAAGCCACAAAAAATTTTTACTCTCCCCCGTCGAAGACATTTGCATATGTGACTGCCTCGTCAACCACATCAACATCTTCCACTTGAGCCTTTTCCTCAGCTAAGCCCTCGTCGGAGCCAGATAACGACTCGATGAAACCAATTTTGTGCATCTGCTTAAATTTCGCAAGAGCGAACTCATCCTCGGCCACAACTAAAAGCTCTAAGTTCTCTGCGAGGACAACATGGACGTGGAAAGCCTTGACCTGGGCCTCGAACACCTCCTTGTCTTTTCCCAGCTTCGCTAGCACATGATCCAGCAAGGTCACCTTCATCATCTTCCTCATTATGCGGCAGATCTCGAGAGTGCCTTCCGTCTGAACCAACTTCAAAAGAGGCGCTTCGAACGACCAGACGATGAACCTTCTCCTCTTAAATTCTCCTCACCTAGCATGTCGGGCCCGTTCACCGACCATTTTCTCCATCATCCTTTTGGATATGGCCCCCATTTTATCCACACCTTTTTCATAAATCACAAGGTGTCTAGCGATTTTGTCCTTGGCCTCGTCAACTCTCTTACATAACCTCACCACCTTGGCTTCAAGCATACATTTGGCTTCTCTCTCCCGAGCGAACTCCTGACTCTCCTCAACGGCCCTCGCCTCGCACTTCTTTGCCCGCTTGCAATACTTAGACATGTCGTGTTTCAATCTCTATACCTCATTCACATAGGCTAGGCAATTCTCGTACCTCTCACCGATGAGGTTGACAGTTTTAAACAACTACAACAAATAGACGTAGTCAACACTTAGAAAATACCTAAAATAACCACAAAGATGAGGCCAAACCTTGGCCATCAGGACGGCTGCATCGTTGACAAGTTCCCCCTCGTCCATCTTTCTTGGGGCGCCATGCTCCGAACCGCTAAGATTGTGGAACAACCGCATACTCATCCCGCGATCTTCAGCGAGTGGACACTCACCTCGGTACTCCATCTCGAAATCAAACAAAGATCCAGCTCGGGCCGCGTCTGAAGACCTTATAGTTTGGGCCATTTTCCGTGTTTGAGCCGCAGACGGCTCGATAGAGTCCTCGGCCGGCTTTTTTGAATTTTTATGCTGGGCAACCAAGTCTGCCAAAGGATACCGCTAAATAGCTAACTGCCGAGGAGACGAAACTAGCATTTGATCACCCTCGTCCTCAAGACCAAGAACCAACAACTCGTTGGCAAACTCTTCACCATAACATGCCATTCTTCCGCCTTGTCATATTCTTTGCCTCAATGCTATATAACGATGCCAAATCTTAAACTTAGGAAAAAAAAAAATTAATTGGGAAAGCATGGGAGCATGGTCATACCTTCTCTTACTCTTCTCAAGTTCCGTTTAATATTGTTAGTATGGATGTCTGGCCACCGACACACGCTAAGTAATTTGATACGGTTTAGGTCAGTAAAGAAATCCTACGAAAAAGCTCTGAACGGAGGCAAATGACGATCTATAAAAAAATTGAACAAGTTAGTATTATATTGAAATCTAAAGACAAGAAGTCAGAATTCTACCAGGATTTTTGTTCCAATCTACACGATAAAAAGCGCCAAGGACACAAAAATCAAAGCGTTGTCAATCTGAACATAGAAGTAACGGTTTCGCTAACTATTAACCTTGTTAGGGAACCATTCGTGACCCCGTGCCCAGGTTTCGTGCTCACATACCAAGTTCCGTCCTTGGAAGGATTCACAGAAATACGTGTGACCTCCTCGAAAAAATGGCTAGTAACATTGACATCGCAAAGTACAATGAATGTCATAATGTTCTTGACTGAGGCAAGAGACAACTGTGTGAAGGCCATCCTCTGACGAGCACAATAATTAACAAGAAGTTACGGCAATGGGAACTTCATACCATAATCTTTAAAGAAGTACTCGTAGAGGCAAACGTACCTGGGTGGAGGTGACCACGGTCTCTCCGACGGCCTCGGCACACGCAAATGAACATGCATCTTTATCTGACACCCATGTACCATTGCCTACAAAGTCGTTTTTGAAATTCGGGAAGGAGGCACGTTCAGCGGTCAACCTCCTCGCCATAATCGGTATCTGAAAAACCTTCATCACCATCCTTGATCATTGCTCTTATGTCCCTCAACGGACCATCAGATCGAACCTCCACCTCGTCAACACTCTCTCCGGAACCAGAGGCTCCAAACTCAACCTTGGTAGTGTCTCCTATATCGGCCTCGGCAACATTTCCTAAACTAACCTCGTTGGTATCTTCTACATTGGCCTTAGCAACATTTCCTAAACCGACTTCGGCACTATTTTCTCCATTAACTTCAAAATTTCCTAAACTGGCCGCGATAGTATCTTCCCGTTTTGATCCCAATGTGGTTTTCCGTGCTAACCTCGGTGTTACTACCAGCGACTTTGACATTGTCTCCCATAGCAGCCTCGTCAATCCAAACAAAGACTTCTGTTTGTTCATTTTTCACATCCTCAAATATTAGATAGGTCGCGTTCCCCTCAGTTCCAACATCACCCATGCAACGAGAAATTTTCCACCTCGGCATCACCTAGCAGCCAATTCCGCTCGGTATCAGTTCCCGTCAACGAGTATCGCATATAGAAAGGATCAGCCTCAGTCAATCCTGCCTCGGCATATCTGGCAAAATCGTTCTTTATAAAGTAGACGGTGATGTCGATGCACCGTCCCCAACCATATCCTTTGACGAAGCTGACCCACACACTTTTCTCAACCCAGACGTGCTTATCGACAATGACGAAGATACCCTCGATGGCGATGAACATGAAACCTCGACCAAGGATTCCCCAGACACGCCTCAGCCCATGACAACAAGAGCGAAAAGGAAACAAATAACGTAGCGAGAGATAGAATAGAGAGAAGATAGAGAATACTTGGTTGAAGGAATTTCGCGAATTTATGAGAAAAAATCAAAACTCACTCCTTATTTATATAAAGAGACGCGACAACCGAGGAGTCGCGCTGTAACGGGCATGAAACCCTAGAATCTATGCAGCCGTCGGGCATATACGTCAAATCATCCACACGATTCAACCAATCGGAACGCGACAGGTGGCATTGATATCCATGCGGGCCAATAAAATTGATTTGAAGCTTGGCAACTACGTCCTCGTCACCGAACTGGAGGCTATTGTTGGAGGTGGGCTTGCAGCCCTCCTGGTCTACTTAGGATCCACCACCAGAATGCAAACTGCAATGAATTGGCTCCGCCAATGACAGCTGGCCACGTCGGTTGGATTCAGCCATGTTACTTTAAGCTTGATCACGTCGTCCACTGGGCGCCACATCACCCGACGCCTCCCAAGTTTAGGGGATCTGGCATGTAGGTAATTTGGGTATGGGTCTCATTGGCTGGCCCATCGGCCTACTAGGGCAATAATAATTCCTATAAAAGGAAGATTGTATCATAAAGGAAAGGACCCCGTTTTTTCTGAAAAATGTTGAGACTCTGACATTGTACTAAGAATCTTGGCTTAACCATCTTTGTAACTAGTCATTTTTCACTTAATAGACTTATTTCCTACCTCATTATTATCTAGCTTAAAATATGGTACAAATAGTGTGTTAATTTTTTATTTCCATGTACAAAGACCAAAACTATTATATATTTTATCCCATAAAAACCCCAAATTATTATTTTTGTTAACTTTTTTATACAGTAAATTTTCTATAGGTTAATAGTATTCAGATTTTGAAAATATATTAATTTAGAGAAATATCAATTTAGCTATATATTAATATTATAAGTAATAATTTATAATATTTTTAGTTATTATAATTATTTAAAAAGAAATTAAGATAGATTTTCAATTAATTTTTTGAAAGTTACAAATTTAATCATTTTGAAACTAGAAGTTTCAATATATAAAAACAATATTTTTGACCTTATATTATTGGTACTATATATATACATATTCAAATTTATGATTAACGCTGTATTACTTTGACAACCATAATATTAATACAATAAATATGATACATATTAAAAACTGGAAATTTATATAAATTACGATTTATTTATGATATGTTATATTACAAAATCATAGTTTAAAAATATAACATAATATTTATTTTATAGAGTTGATCTCTACAAAAAAAAATATTTTTAAATGATACATAAATATATCAATTTATTTAAATAAATATATATATATATATAGATAATTGTTAATTTATAATATTATTGGAGGTATATTTTTACATAAAGTTTTCAGAATAATTATTATCTTGTTAATTCATAAAATTTAATCAAATTTTATATTAGATTAATTTGAAACCGTTAAATTTTATTAATTTATAGAGTATTAATTTATGGATGTTCTAATGTAGTGTCATTTTTATATTATTTGCATCAATTAATTTTAATTGATAGCTGAATCTTTACAATATAATATAACTATAGTAAATATTCCATATAAAAACTTCAAAGTTCAAAGTTCTATAAACACTTCTGCTTATAAATTATGTTACAAAATTATGAAAATTAAGTTCTTACCAAATTATGTTGAAAGCAATTACCTTTTTCTACCAAATTATGCAAACTTAAAACTAGAATAAACTTGTATTGTTCTCGCCATTACCTGTGGATCATTCTGGAGAAAGAATCTAAAAAGGACAAAATTCTTATACATGTAGAAACATGACAAGTCACTATCCGCCACGTAGACTGGTCGGTTCCGCTTCGCTGGAATCACAGCGATGTACTTGTTTAGCCTGTTCCCATTATTATTTAAATTTCCACCCCTCCAATCAAATTAATAATAACAAAATTAATAACTTATTCTTAATTTCCAATTGATTTCTCAACCGGTAACCGGTCAACAATACTAAGCCACCTCAGATATAAGTAAGCCCGTAGAGAAGAACAGAGAAAATCATCATCCACCTCACTCTCTCAAATCTCTAAACGATTAAATCTCAGCCGTCCGATCTTCTTTACCGATCATGCCGATCAGAAACATCGCCGTTGGTGCTCCTGATGAAGCCACTCGTCCTGACGCCTTAAAGGCGGCGTTGGCTGAGTTCATTTCAACTTTGATCTTTGTCGTCGCTGGTTCTGGTTCTGGCATGGCTTTTAACAAGCTCACTGAAAACGGAGCCACCACTCCTTCCGGTCTCGTAGCTGCTGCACTTGCTCACGCTTTTGGTCTTTTCGTTGCTGTCTCGGTCGGTGCTAACATCTCCGGTGGACACGTTAACCCTGCCGTTACTTTCGGTGCTTTCATCGGTGGTAACATCACTCTCCTCCGTGGAATCCTCTACTGGATCGCTCAACTTCTCGGTTCCGTCGTCGCTTGTCTCATCCTTAAATTCGCCACCGGTGGCTTGGTATGTCAAATTTACCCTTTTGTCTTTACTGTTTTACCCTAACTTTTTCATCAAGTAACTACTCTGTCTCTAGGTTTTTGTTACTTGTTATAGAAGATTCTTAACCTAACTGAAACTGATTATATTTTTTTCAGGCCGTACCGGCTTTTGGCCTCTCTGCAGGAGTAGGAGTATTAAACGCTTTCGTTTTCGAAATTGTGATGACATTTGGACTTGTTTACACCGTTTACGCCACAGCCATCGACCCGAAAAACGGTAGTCTCGGAACAATTGCTCCAATCGCAATAGGTTTCATTGTTGGAGCCAACATCTTAGCTGGAGGAGCTTTCTCTGGAGCCTCCATGAACCCTGCCGTGGCTTTTGGACCAGCTGTGGTTAGCTGGACATGGACCAACCACTGGGTCTACTGGGCCGGACCTCTCGTTGGTGGTGGAATTGCTGGACTCATCTATGAGATCTTCTTCATCAACACCACCCATGAACAACTCCCAACCACCGATTACTGAATTAATCTCTCTTTTTCTCTCATGTGTAATTTCATTCGTCGTTGAATTTGAATGTCTTCTCTTTTCTTTTTCGTTTGTGTAATTTGGCATCATCATGGGACCGTTGGATCTTTTAGATCAATCCTTTTCCGTTGATTTCAAGAGTGGTAAATTCTCTGGATGACTTTGTTAAAATCATTGCAACTATGTATTATGTGAATTATATATGATCTATCTCATCACCTTGTCCCAATTTTTGTGTGTGCCATTTTGTTTAAATTTCAACATCAACTTATTTAGATATTAACTTAAATCCAGAGATTATATGTAGATGGAGTAGTTGTATATTACTTATATATTAGGTAGCATTTTTGATTAAGACAGAATTTTTAAGCATTGAGAAAAACTATAATATTTGTTGTTGTTTTCCCGGTTAGATAGCAGACTTATAAATTATAATCTATGCTTTTAGTTCATAAAAAATATCCTATAATAATCCAATAAACTTTGTCACAAGTAACTTCGTATATTGTGCAAATATGTGACTATTGCGAATGTTGGCGTTTTGCACAATAGAAATGAAATTGTAGGGTCAGCCAGTGAGGGTAGTAGTCAGCACTCAATAGTCATTACTGTGCTTTTTGTGTCGCTGCGTATTTGCATTTTGTAAAGGGTGTGAATTAACGAAATAAGAGTCAATGAGAAGATTTCAATGTCTTTTTATTTTTCATCAAATATTAATATTTTGCAAAACAAGATCTCAATCATACCCGACATTACAATGTTTTGGTCAACAAGTTCCTGAGTAGACCAAAACTTTTATCCATATTTTTTTTGTTCAAAAAAACATTAGATAAATGTTCATGGACACCAAACTATCTATTGTCTAGCATACAGAACATCTAATTAAGATCAAGTCATTTCTTGAGGTATAATTTATTTTTATATAATAATACAATGCAATATTATTCTTTTCTAGAAATTCAAAAAGTCTCAAAATAGATATGAAGTTTTAAACAATATTAGAATTATATCCACGTCATAGCGTGAGGTTTGAATTTTTTCAATCCTAATTTATTTAGGTTCTTAGACCTATTTTGATTTTTATTTTTTTTGAGATGTTGGTTTAAAGGTCCGAAATCCAAAATCGAAATCAACCAAATTAGAAAAACCTACAATAGATCAATAAATCTATGTATCTGAAAACCGAACGAAACCGAACAAGAAACAAATTTTAGTTGGTATGAGTTTCTATTAAATGTTCAAATTCTTTGAATTTCTATATAAAATACCCAACCCAAACTCGATTTATAAAGAACCATATTCTATTCAAAAATTAAAAATATTCGAACAAATTTTAAATCAAAAGAACCAAAATATCGAATTACAGGAATCAAATTTGACAAAGTACCAAAATAGATCCTAAATATATGTGTCCGAGAAACCAAATCCAAACACTGAAACCAAATCCAAACCCGAACCAGAAACGAGTCAATAACCAAATTTGTAACTGATATATTTTTATTAAATTTTAGTTTTTTTTAGAGTTATATCTAATAAATTTTTATTATAAAATTTTGTAATGAAACTTACCTTATGCCCATTTTTAAAAGTAGTCATGAACCATATATTAATTTTTTCTAAAATTTATAACAATTCAATATAATAGTATCTCTCACTTTAATATATATATATATATATATATATAAAAGAATAGGATTATACCCACGTTATACCATGACATTTAATTATGTTTAACTCGTGTTCATTTAAGTTCTTAGATCCGTATTGATATTTTAAATATTATTTTTGAGATGTTATTTGAGAGGCTCAAAATTCAAACCAAAATCAACCTAAATTAAAGGAAACGAGTCCGACAAAATACTTTAGTAGGTCATAAATATAATTATCTGAAAACCAAACTAAACTCAAAGCTTAACCAAATCAAGAATCCAATCTATCAATTTTTTTTTTTTTGAATTTTTATATAATAATACCCCAACCGGAACCCGAATTTGATATATACCAAACCGAAGCTAACCCAAAAAATAAAGAATTCGAACAAATGTTAAATCAAAATTACCAAAAAATTGAATTAGAGGAATCAAACCTGACAAAATACAAGACTGAATCTTAAATCTATATACCAGGAAAACTGAATCCAAACTAAATAAAAAAAACGAATCAAAAACCGAATTTGTACCCAATATATTTTTATTTAATTTTTAGATTTTCTAAAATTTTATTAAATATTTAATAATTTTAAATATTTTATAATTAGTCTTGCTTTAGGTCTATTTTTAAAGATAGTTATTGTATAATAGGTTAATTTTTATCTTAAAGTTTATAACGCATTCAAAATAAAAGTATTTTCTGCTTTAATATATAAAATATATATAATAATAATTACTTATACATAAATCAAAATATTAACGACCACTCCTTCTGTCGGAAAAAAGACTTGCCCTATATTGAAATCGAAACGAATGGAACGCGACAGAAATAGCATCATTGTTGCGAATATGATATAACAAAAATTGTGAGAGTTATACAGAAATATTTATCTTTAAAAATAATATATATCTTTAAAAATTGTGAGAGTTATACAAAAATTAAATATGACCTACATTTCAAAATAGTGATTCAATTCAAAATTCTCTGATTGGCTAATAATTTCGTTCATTCCGATATTCCGGGCGAGAGATTGATAGGGGCATTTAAGTAGTTTTCATAATTAACATACTACGTTCCAAAATTACAATTCTTTTTTGGCTTCGCATTTATTATTCGAAATCCTTGGAAAATATAAATTGAAAACGTCTTCACCTTCTTTTTTAGACTTTTCCTCACTAAACATTTTTCGTCTCTACTAATCAATCAAATTTTGAGATGTGTCAACGATTCCTCACGATGGCAAACATACTTTTAGGACTTAAAATATAAATTAGTCTGACGGTACCAAATATGTAAGATTTTGTAAGTCAATATAGTTCTTTTGTTATGATTGTTTTGATTTTTTTCTTTGGTGGTTTGCTTCATTCATAGAAAACTTCCTTATTAGGTTGGAGTAACATAGGAGTGCAGGAGTAACCAGATAAGTATTAGCAGAAAAATCCGATTATAGTTCTTTATATAATTATATATTTTCTAGAAATTACGAGGGAATTGGTAAAACTAATATACTATTTATATTTTATGTAGGAAGTTCGGTAAAATAAGTCATAGCCATGTGCAAATTTGTAGCTTTCTCTTTCTCTTTCTCTTTTCCCTAAATATGTGTAGCTTCTCATCAACTTTATGTGTGTGAATAGTGTGATAAGAGTACATCCATGACTTATACCATATCTTATCAAATCACGTGGCTCACAAAAATCTAGTTTCTTCTTCTATTAATTAGAAGAGGTCAGTCACATTACTTATACGCAAAATAGAAACTTCAAATTCCATCTCAAGTAAAAGTTAAATTCAATCTAACCTATTTATGTTTAATCGTATATATTCCACTGAAATTCAAATTTGAGAGCAAAAGAACCCAACTAATAACCCAATTTTTGTTTTTTTAGAGAACTGGAGTTACATATTATGTTTTCTAACAATTGAATTGATACAATTCAATACATAGTTCAAAATTTTCTATTTAAATC